>NXFB01000036.1:361830-377912 GCA_002525835.2 Ipomoea batatas | reverse complement strand
AAGAAGATCAGATTTATTAGTCACATTTGAATATTATTTGGAATGAATCCATTACTAGCATAGGGAAGACGAAATATAGCCAAATGCAATGAATTAGGGGCGGATTCAAAAAAAAAAAAAAATTATAGCGGAGCAAAGTTTAAATGAATTAAAAATATCCTTGACAAAAATTAAAAATTAATAATAATGTAATTTTTCTGAGTATAATATACATTTTTAATATATTAAAAATATATTATTTATATATTAAATGTATAGTATTTGATATTATGATCCATATAATATTGTATGACCATGATTGGCCTCCAATATATTGACTTGAGAGAGATAATAACACATATTTCAGAGGAAATTAAAGTGCATGTAAGTTTCATGCATAAAACATTAAAACATGATCAGGGGACAGGGGCGTAGGTATGCATGTGAGCCCACTCCACACCCCAAATAAAGTATCACTGAAAATCATTATTGATAATACATAGTTATATGGTATATATATAATAATATCATGTGATCCATACTAATGTTTGACATTGCGAATTTTTGCTATAATTCAACCCCCTTACATGAATTTTCTGACTCCCCACATGGTATAATTATAATTCTTGAAATTTGTTGAGTTGCTTTCAGAATTCTCCGATGTTGTGAAGATTATGTTTTGTAAATGATGTGATTGTCACTGATGAACCCACCGGAAGTTTTTCCCATTGAATTTCGTAGGAATCGTAGCGGAGAAAAAGCTCCACTAGCATTAACCTAGCCATGAGGACCACAAGTTCTTTCCCCGGGCACTGTTTGTCGCCGGCCGCCGGGTTCTTGGTTTCCCGGCCGTTGGACCAGTAGAGGTAATGGATTAGCTTCTCCCCGCCGTCGTGTAAAAACCTATCCGGGATGAATTTCTCGGGATCTGTGAACACTTTTGGATCCTTTGTGGCAAATGGCTGATACCCAAAGATCATTTCTCCTTTTTTGATCAAAAACGATGATTCGTGGCTCCGTACTATGATGTCGTCTCGGGCCTTGCCGTACTGGTACGGCACCGGCGGTTCAATCCGGAGAGCCTCGTAAACCACTGATTTTGTTAGCTTCATTTTCTCCAGTGCTGTTAAGGTTACACCACTTGCGCCGCATCCTGTAAGCACATAATCCACATTTAAGCATGTTATATGTGCCAATAAACATAAACACACTAATCTCCAGCCTCGTAAATAAGAAAGTGTTTAATTTTCTTAGTACTTTAGATGGTGTATGAGTGGTGAACTGAACAGTAAGAGAACTAGGAGTTATAATCACCATAGGCAGCTCAACTGGTCAAAAAGGTCAAGCTTTAAAGTTGAAAATACTAATAATTAGTCAGCCTAAATAATTTCTCCCACGTTAATATTATTATTTATGATAATATTCTAATAATAATAATGCTAAAGGAAAAAGTTACACCTTCTTCCTTGACAATGGTTCTGATTTCGTTGGCAAGGCGGCGGTGTAAATTTTCGCCGGCGGCGCCGACCCATTTTATCAGGGTGGGGAAAAAGGCTTTCATGCCGCCGTAGGCGTTGAATCCGGCGAGGAAAACCAAGTTATGGAGGGCTTCGTCTCTCTCCACGCCGTTTTTCTCAGCTTCGTCGAGAACAGAAGTCGCCGACTCGGCGAAAACGCGGCGGAGCTTTTCGTAGCTCGGTTTCACGGCGAAAAACGGCCAGGAAAATGTGTGGAGGAGTAAATCTTCTAGAAAGTTCGGGAGGAACTTCAACCCTAAAGATATCAAGGGAGAAAGCTGAAAAGCTATCCAAGAATCCATCAGTTTTGCCCCGCCGTCTCCGAGCTCCGTCTCCGACGGATTCTTGTTGCAAAACAACCGGAAAACGAACTCAAACGACACCGCATCGCTGGCCGGATTAAACCCCGCTTTCCCTTTCTCGGAAACCTGGGTTTCCAGGCTGTCAAAGAGGTTACCTAGGCAGCTCCGAAACAATGGGATAAACCTCGTATTAAGCCTGGCCAAGAACGACAAGAAAAACGCTTTCAGCGTTTCGTGTCGTGGCTCGGAAGTGTCTAGAAACGCGCAGGGACGATAGCCGCCGAAGAAGGCGATGGAGGGCATAAAAGTCCCGTCCAGAACATTCTTTTTCTCAACCTTAGAGTTGTCGAAAAGAACCGGAAAACTAACGGCGTCGAGTAAAACGACAACCCTCGAATCCTTGGAAATAAACGGGCCCGGCGGCATGTTTGTTCGGAAAACAGTGGAATTGTACTTTTTCATTTTGGCGAGGAAAAAGTTGTTTTCTCCTTCATTATAAAAGTAATCATATCTGTCTCTAATGGCTCCAATGAAGGAAGATCCGCCATAGCTATAGCTTCCTGGGATTTCTCGAAGTGGAAGGTTAGAATCAGGAGAAATTTGGAAGGGAATAGCAGAAGAAGAAGAAGACGACATTATTTTTGTTCAATACTAAGATTGCTTTCAATATGGCTATGGCTCGTGGGAGAATATATAATAGAAGTGTTGAATGTATGTGTAATATAAATATAGTTTGGAGTATGCTTAAAGGAGTTGTAGGTAATGTTACGTTGCTTAAAGGTTGAACTATATGACATAATATTTTTTAAATTAAAAAAACGTTTTCAATGATAATAGGCCATCATATATATCTGTGGTCAATTTGGAAGTTGCAGTGTACGAATAGTAGGAAACAAGAAGGAAATTTACCCAAAATACCAGGTGGATTTAATTTTCGATAAGTCCGATTTTTTTACTCACCCTTAAGAGTGTTTATGAGTGTAATATCATTTTAATTAGATGGAGAGTTGCTAATTTTAGGACCGAGAACTGGTGATTGGCTAGCTAGTACAACCCTAGCATTAGGCAAAATGTATAAAAGAGAGGAAGTAATTAGGCACTAATATCTACTGATAAGTCATAGACAATACTTATTAAACAAGAAATAGGACAGTAAAAAATTTTGTGAGATCGTCCCACGAATCTGATTTTGGATCATTCTCTATGACTCTATGAGACATGTCTGATCAAGATACAATGTAGTATCTGTTCACACTGAGATTATCTATGACCTCTCATTTGAGAGAATCACAGTTATGCTGTAAAATGTGATTGTTTATATAAAACATTTACTTGGTGCTTCATCTTGAGTTTGTTATTGCTTCTTTGTAGGATGGTAACGTGCACTGTAAAGCAATGTACCATAAATGTAGTTTTATTGTCTTTTTTTATTTTACCATATTTTACCATATATATATATATATATATATATATATATATATATATATATATATATATTTATTTATTTATTTATATTTTTTAATTTTTAATTGTATCTTACATCTACCAACTATATGACTATTTTTAATTCAAGTCTGAAAAAATTCTATTTTATTTGAATATTGTAGGTGTTTTAAGTTCAAATTTTGTAAATAGAACAATATATGCGAGGAAATAAATAATAATAAAAAAAAAATCCCAAGGGTAGATATGACAAATGGGCCAACCCACTATATGTTAGTCCAAGAATGGGTCATTTTATATAGTGTCGGATTCAGTCAACTATCGAAGTAGAACTCTATTCCAAATTGTGTTTGGTTTAAGGTAAATACTAAATTGTGAGTGTGCCTCAACTAACGTACTGACTCCGTTTCAAACCGTGTCTGGTTTGGGGTAAATTGTGAATGTACCTTAAACCCTTAACTAACGCATTGTCTCTCGCCCAAATTCATATCACTCTTTTCCAAATCATGTATTGTGCAACATCAAGAAGTATAATTGATGGAGTAGAATTTGAGAGTTCCCATAAAATTTATAAAAGTATAATTTTTCTTTATTAAAACACATTTTGAACGATGATAGGTCATTTGTGGTCCAGTATAACACATTTTGAACGATGATATAGGTGATTTGTGGTCCAATTGGCAGCGGCAGTGTACGAATAAAAGGAAACAAACAAATGCAAAGTCGTATTGGACAACCTATGCCCAATCATCTCCCAATGCTCCAATGTAATCACCATCTTATCTTATCTTACAAATATGAGCATATTAGAGAAAAATTTAATTTTTGACCATTCACTTGTTTCACTTTTAAAAATTGATCCATGTAAGTTAATTTAAACAAATATAGCTTCTCAATTATTTTTAATGTTAATTTAAACAAATATAGCTTCTCAATTATTTTTAATGTTACACTTTTAATCTCTAGTGCCTTGCGGTGGGGCGGGTTAGGACTAAAAAAAAAGGCCTGTGAAAGAGTGGGCTTAACTGGCCCGGCCTGCTAATACCAATCCAAGAAACCAAAAGGACAATAATCAATGGTGGGTGGCAGTACCATTGTACTGCCCAGACTGTTCACACAATAGAACACCATAACACAAAAAATTAGTATAAACAAGAGCTATTTCGTTAAGGGCAAATACTGAGAATATGTCGTGCTATTGGTCTTTGTTGCAATTCACCTTTCTCCAACAGCGCCAGAGAAAACGAAGAGCTCAGTGTTGTGTCTAAACAAAAACCTGTCGGCATTTGGCATGTCGTGGTCCAAATGCAAATGCTCACACAGAATTGAAGAAAATTATAAAAAGAAGGAAGGCTGTATTGGATAACAAGAACTGACAACAAATATAAGCTCAAATTTGTCAATGTTGAGAACAATAAGAAAAATTTTGGAATAATAAAGACATAATTTTTTTTTTTTTCCGGAAGGTACAACTTACAGGAGACGAGAGCACCCCACAAGGAAATCAACATATCTGAAGTAGCCTAAAAAAGGGACATATCGGGGGGAGGTCCGTACACACTCTTCCAAGAAAACGGGACGATCCATTTTCCAGCTTCATTGCCTAAAGAAAACCAATAGACCACCGTCTAATTCAATGCATGCATTGCAAAATAATCGATGAAATTCTTTTTAAAAAATTATGTGGACGGTAAATCTATGCAACAGAGTTTATGCATTTGCCCTGTTTTAAAGAAGATGAGAGATGGAAACTCACCTCGGAAACTATTAGTTGTGAGCCCTAGAATTTGTGATGTTGCGTCAGCCAAATGAAAAGCTTCGGGAATGTTGTCTCCCTCTGAACAATAGCAGAGTAGGCAAGTAACCTTCAAACCTTTGGCCTAGTCCAATAAACCAACCACCATATGTGAGAAACTTAGTTTGTCAAGAAAGCCGTAATGAAATAAGTCACTCAAGAGATATGTAGCTGTGGATTTTAAAAGAAAGATTAACAAAGCCAACCATTAAAAATGTCAATATGGAAGCATTGGCAAAACATTTGCGGGGGACCAAATGGATATAAGCGCATAACCAAGCATATATGGAATCAAGACATGCCGCATGTATCATAAGACTCAGGAAGCAAAGTGCGGGGAAATTTAACAAAAATTTTCATTTTGCTTTTAAAATGTCTGTAGACTATTGTTCTATCTAAAGCTTACGCAACGAATAGAAGGCATTTCCCTTTCACACACAAAAAAAGTACTAAAAAAAAACTACCTTAAAACAAGAGAAAAGTGCAGCAAAGGGTAAACTTGCAAGGTAATCTTCATCTCCCAGCTCTTCGAAAGGAAAATCTTGTTCCTCCAGGTTATTAGCTTCAGCTAAATCGCATAGGTACTTCCACGTCCTCTGAGATGGATTATAATCCTGCAGTCTCTTGAAACCAAGTCTATCACACTCATCGTCCTTTCCATCCATGCTGGAACTAGAGAGATAATATGTCTGCAAACCACTGAGACACCAAAATTGGTCAACAATTTAGTGTTTTTCCTTTCTCAAATATTCCAACTCAAACTAGTCACTTGATAACCTAGGCAATAGCAAGAACTAGCAACAAGGAAACCTCAAAAACCATTCACAGGGAACTTAACATATATATATAAACTTCCATCCATACTAAAATACTAAATTGAATCAATTCATTGTTCATATGAGGAATAGCATAGAAAACCTGTGCAAGTTGTCATCAATACCTTGACATATCAATGCTTTGCCACCGCCCAAAATCCAAGCTAGATAGCAAAACAACATGCTTTATTCCATTGGCAGCAGCAAAGTTTGCCAAATTCCTCGCAAATTGAACCACCATGCCCTGTTTGAAAATCCATCAGCACTGATAAGCGAAAAGCCATTTATAGATAAAACATATCCACACAACTGAACAACACTGCAGCATTTCCTAAACCATTAGGCAGGTTCTTCCATTCCTAAAGGAAAACAAACTAATGAGCAATCAAATTATGCTGTGTACAAAATGCACCGCACATCTCTTTTTTTTTTTTTTTTAGTACTACTAACTCTGTTACAATGCAGTATTTGTATATTACTACTTTCTCAACCTACTAAGCACAAAGAGTCAATATCACCTCCACTTAGACTCGAACCCACCCCATTCCATATGGGAGTGCAACAGGGTGACACTAGTTGGGCAAAGAGACAGTTTTAAGATTACAATTGAATTGCAAATTACAATTGCCCAGATAAACCTAATTGCCAACAAATTAAGACTGTACCTTAACAACCGGAGACCTCTGTTGCACGATGCTCAACTGACTAGAAGAGGTTTCATAAACTGCCAAAGACATAAAAATTGAATCTTTTTCATCTTCATACACATAATAACCAGTCAGCCACTACGCATTACAATCATCGGCATAAACAAATGCCATTAGGGTAGAAACTAGAAAGATACCTTCAAGAGGAAGAGCAAGCTGGCCAGGAGGAGAAGCTGAATAAGCGTCATTGCCAACGCAAGGAAGAACATTCGGGTCGTCTAGGAACCCGATTCGATCAGCTCTCAACGACGATATTAGCAAATCCACCGCAAGCTGCCCAACGTTCCCAATCGAAAGCGCCGGCTACATGAACACACGGATGAATTCATCAGAGAACGAAAGAAATTGAGAGGAATTCCACCCTAAAAACTTACCAGAACCAAACTCTGGCATTTTTCACTGAATTGCTTTCCTTCTTCAACATAAAACTCCATCTTTCTGAACCTTTTCTGTGCGATATGCAGCTGAATAGTTGTCCTTAAGAGCAGACGTTCTTAGGCAGCAAGAAAGCCCGATTTGAGACGATAACAGTTCGGGATTTAATTGGGCTGACAAAGATATTAACCCAGAACGATGGGATTAGATATTGGGCCGATAAAGATAATTGCATATTGACCCAATATGATGGATGGGTTTTAAATTTTTATTTGCATACAAATTATATCATGGACCTTAATCCAAATTAAACATTAATAAACTGCACGAAGAATTAGCTCAACCAATTTGTACAAAAAAAATTTTACATTTTATATTGTACAATACAAAACTGCTTTTATACTAAAATAATCACACTAAAAAAACTCTGTACAGCGGGTTCAACTGAAAAAAATAAAATATGGACTATAATTAAATTTGTGATCTTTAAGTACGAAAATCTTGCTCCACCATCTCGACTACCCATTTTCCGGGCAAGTCATATTCCTTTAAAATTTTGTAGGTTGGGTCAGATGTTACCTTCCCTATATGTTTTGTACAGAGTATTAAATAAACTATATGTACACACATAATAGGTATGCCCCTTGTCACTATGTTCCCCTATCTACTCTTGGTAGTAGTTGAAGATTTAATATACTATATGCATGAAGTCCCACCCGGAAATTGATTGCTTGAATATGCGTTCGAGATATCGAAATTATTTTTATATTGGTTGTATGGAGATTATATGTTTTATTACCTTCGTAAACCAACGACCCAAGTTGTTCATGTATCAGTTAGAGTTGTTGGCTCTTAATTTGATTTTTATACGTGACATCCTAATTGAGAGAGTCATAATTATTTAGCTTGCCTACAAGATCTTTGATGAGAAATATAATTATTTATTCAATCTGAGTTACAATGTGGTGGCGGCCATGCCAGCAAGCACAATTATTGCACACCTTAACATAGACTTATAGGGACAACGAAATCAAACATGAAGATTTTTAAGGTTGTTTATATACCAATTACCAAGCATAGAAAAACACATTCAATGGTCCACCAAAAACAGCTCACCAAAACCCAAATTTCACTTTGCCGACGTGGCTTTAGTCAACGACGTGAAAGTCGTCTTTGACCCGAGCAAGAACTTCTCGGCCTCGCAGGTGAACGAATCGTACCGGAGAAAGAACTGCGCCACCACGAGCCGGGAAAGCAACACCACCAGATCTTTCCCGGGGCACTGTTTATCGTTCACCGTCGGACTGTCGGTTTCCCGGCCGTTCGACCAGTACACATTCTGCACCAATTTCTCGCCGTCCGAGCCCACAAACCGGTCCGGCACGAATTTCTCGGCGTCGGAGAAAACCAGCTCGTCTTTCGTGGCGAACGGCTGATAACCGAAGATCATTTCGTCCTTCTTAATTATATAAAATTTGTTATCGCTGCTGCGAACGATTAGATCCTCTTTGGCCTTGCCGTACTGGAACGCCACGGGCGGCTCGATCCGCAGGGCCTCCCAGACGACGGATTTCGTGAGCGGCATTTGCTCCAGCGCCGCCACGGTGAGGTCGCCTTCCGCGGCGACGGCGGCTCGGATTTCCGCCGCCAGCTGGCTGTGCAGGCTCGGCCCGGCGGCGCCGATCCACTTGAACAGAGCCGGGAAGAAGACCTTGAAGCCGCCGTAGGAGTTGAAGCCGTTGAGGAAGATGATGTTGTGGCAGGCCTCGTCTCTCTGGAGCCCCGCGCTCTCGGCGTCGTCGAGGATGGATCCCAGGTTGTCGTAGAAGGAGTCGTAGATTTTGTCGTAAGCCGATTTGACGATACAGAAGGGGATCGGGAACGTGTGGAGCGCTAAATCCTCGATGAAATTGGGCAGCCATGTGAATCCTAGAGTAATGAGCGGCGCGAGCTGAGGAACTAGCCATAAATCGAAGGTCTTGCTTGCGGTGGCGCCGAGCTTGGTGTCCGCCGGACTCTTGCCGTTACAGTACAGCCGGAATAAAAACTCCATCGCCTTATTATCATTCAGATCGTTAAAACTGGACTGACCACTCTGCTTCACCTGCAACAATTTTACATATAATATTATTTAATTGTTTGTAGTAATAACTGAGTTAATACGTTATTTAGTCAAAAAGTAACTTATCACCCGATGACTTTTAAGCAAAAGGATTCTCTCAATTCCTTGTTAGGAACAAGGGTTTAGATCATAATTTGTAACAATGTAGTATCTGTCCAACTGAGTTTTGGATTCATGATATCTTATAAGGAAGAATCACTCTATACCACTAAACACAAATTTATATATTCCAGATTTTTGAACTTGGTGTTTTAGGCTTTTACTGATCTCAGCTTAACAATCTCTTAACCGTCAATTGTTGAACTTTAACTATTTTAAAAAGATTCTCAAAAAAAAAAACTATTTTAAAAAGAAGTGATAGACATCTACCTCATTTGATATGTCTTACTTACAAAGAAAAAGACATAAAAAAATAGTACAGAGAGAATAATAATTTTATGTAGATCCACCATTCTCACGAAAACACGGTCGTGATTTGAGGGTTTATGTAAGTATATATTTATATATATATAATCTCACCTGCTCTTCCAAGGAGGTGAACAGATCGGAGTAGACAGTGGTGAACTGGGGAATAACCTTATCCTTCAGCTTCGCCAGAGTCGCCAGAAAAAACCCTTTCAAGGTCCCGTGCTTGGGCTCCGACGGGTCAAGAAAAGAGCACATGCGGTAGCCGCCGGTGAACTTAGTGGAAGCCATGTAGGTCCCTTCGAAAAGATCTTTCTTCTCGACCTTAGACACGTCGAAGAGAATGGGGAAGCTAGTGTTGTCGAGAAGTACGATGACTTTCGAGTTTTTCGCCATGAACGGTCCCGGCGGCATGTTGCTCCGGAAAACCGTCGACTGGTACTTATCTTTCCGGCTCTGAAAGAACTCAACCTCGCCTTGGTTATAAAAATAATCGTAGCGGTCCAAGATGGGGCCCAGGAATGGGAGGCCATAGCTGCCGGGGATATCGACCACCGGAAGGTTGTCGGCGAGGGCCGGATCGATTGAGGAAGAAGACATTAATGGAGCTGAAGACATTTTTGTGTTTTTTTTTTTTACGTTGGTTTTGAATTTTGATGAGGAAGAGGTTTGTCGGGTGTATTTATAGAATAAATAATAATGCGAAGTGACGTTAAAATTAAAAACGTTGATAATTATTATGCCATGTTTGGGCGAATAGCCCTCGCGCGGCACGCGGAGAAACTATTTTAGGACTTTTGTGCAGTCCACATTTATGATTTCCTGGCGAATATTATTGGAGTTGGCAGCCAAATATTGCTCCCTATATATTATTATTATATCCACCAATAAAATAATAAGTTGTTTAGTGAAGGAGACCCAAAAAAAAGGAGAACAAATTGTAAACATTTAAAGAGTGTGTGATTCAAGATATATAAAGTTAATGTCATTTTGGGTCTTCTTAGTATAGTAGTTTTTTCACGTTCAGTCATAAATTTTCAAATCGACCATTCATGAAAATATACAATATGCTCGAAGATCTTATTCTGCGTGATGTACACAGTTAAACTTATCAGAATATCATTAACTTATTAAATAACTATTGGTAATCATGAGGGTAGTCTGAACCGGTATTAAAAGCGTCTTCATTTCTTTGATTCATTCCGTGGTGCGAAATCCATAAAAGCAATCATTTGGTTATGCGGCTTTGCTCTAACTGAAGCTATTGCCTTGTTTGCGAATTGCAATGGCCTTTTTTTTTTCTAATCTCATTTGTATTCTGATTGATGGTCATTCAATTTTGAAATTGCTACCATATGTGGTCCAAATAAACCACCCATAGTCATTCAATTTTCAAAATTGTCCAATGAGAATAACATATGAAGCTTATGAGAGTGTCTTTCAGTTTCGAGTTAATACTACAATGACGGTTAGCTATACCCCTATTAATATATACTAGTATTTACTCCCGTGCGATGCACGACCATATATAATAATAATAATAATAATAATAATATAATTAAATAATATATATTATTATTATTATATATTTATTATAATAATAATATAATAATTAAATAATATAATATATATTGTCAAAAAAATAATATAATATAAATTTTTTTAAAAAGAGAATATGTATAGAACAAATTATATTCATCAAATATGGTATCCTGCATATTAGGAAACTTGGAAGCTAGGGTACAATTAACATTACAATTGTACTATACATTACTGAAAACTTTTTTGTATACGACATTTTTAGTCGTACTCATAGATTGTCTATTATCCTCTCAGATCAATACTACAATGACAATTTCGAGTTTCGAGTTAATACTATACAGTGATGGTTATTACTTATTAGGTATACCCCTATTACTATATAAGTCAAATGAATATAATTATCCGCTTTTTTGAAAAGCCATTTTATTGTTCCATCCAATTAACATCTACAATAATCATCATTAACATTTTTCCACGAACTAAATGTGAGCATGAGCTCACTATTAGGAGGCTAGCTCTCACTTTATCATAATGGTGCCATTGAATTGAAAGAAACATTTCACCCACTCCACGCTCCATGCTGCAAATTAATGCTTTATTTTATTATTTAAAGAAAATATATAAGATTTTTTAGATTAATCAAAGGATCCATCAATCTATTGAGCCAAATATAATTAAATACATGTTTCAAAATAGATTAATGAGTGGCTGATATATGATTTTCGTATTAAAAGATTACCAGTTAAATTCTTGCTAACTACCTATTTGTTAAACACGTCGTACAAGAGATCTGTATTGCTCATGAAGTGGTAGAAGTGCATGGAGTTTTATTTTTACTATTTAAACTCAACCTGTCACACAAAAAAGATGTATTGCTAGTGGTAAAAGTGCATGAAGTTTTTTATTGTATATATAAGTGTCATTATTATAGGCTAATATTTAATTAGTATAATGAACCAAACAACCTTAGTTATACTAAAATCAAATAAATAAATATTATATATTTATTTATATTGTATAATGTCAAATTTTATTTATAAAAGTGTTTATGCTGCTAATTTGACACTATGTTGTTGCGTTTTCAAATACTATTTTTACCTTTTTTGGAAAAAGAAAATTCAAAATAATCAAGTTGTACGTCTTTGAACCATTATATTCCTGTATTGACTTTTCTCTTATACAAGTCAAAAAATTAAAAGAATTAGATGGAACCTAAAAATCCAGGGTCACAGTTGAATTGTGTGAAACTGTCTCACAAATTCTTATTTGTAAGACGAGTCAGATCAATAACTAGCAAATGTTATATTTATGTGTGCAAATGTCATATACATTAAAGGAAAAATTTTAGTATTTTTTTATATAAATAATAAATACTTTATTCTATATACTATTACATCTGTATATATAATATTATATTTTATCTTAATCCGACCTGAGCTCCTGTAAGACGGTCTAAAAGAAAATTTTGCCAAGTCAATATTATTGAAAACCTTGACGTACTGTACGCATGATAAATTTGTTGAACCATTAAAAAAAGGTATAAAATATGGATACATCATTGTTTTTCATCTAGATAATATCATCCTTACACGAAAACCCTCTAAAGAACGTTTTCGTATTTCATACATACACGATCCCTTTTTAAAAAGTCATAAAACGAAATGCATTTTAAGAGTAATTATATAATTAAATTTTTCAAAAAAAAATATAATTAATAAGTTTTTTTTTTAGCATAAAAGATATAGTTGGGTGGATGAAGCATGACTCTCATAATCGCACATGATTTTTTTTTTAGTTTTGTTTATATCTCTTTTGATAGTGTTTGAAGATTTTTCTTGTTCGAAAAAAAAAAAGGTTTTTAGTATACAAATATAAAATATTTCAACCAAATACATTTTGTGCATATGTTGGTTTCAGTAGATATTTGGTTGGAAAATTATTTTCCCATGTCTAATTTCTTGTGTTTGTATTATTACCTGGCATCATTTGATGTTATTAATTTTTAATTTTTAATTTTGATAGTTTGCATGAGAATATTGTTTTTTTTTATTCTATATAATATGATATTATCTGTATGGGTACTAATTATATTGAACAATTGGTGGGCTCCAAACATATAGATTAGGTTTGATTTTTAATTTAAAACGTGACATTTGTCCTATCCCTTTGAAAATCCCCTTTTCCAATTGATTATATATTATTAAAAAGATCATAGTGCAATATTTAAATTATTATTTTATCATACCTAATCCATTATTTTATGCTAGAGTGTTTTCGTTAACTTCTTGTCAAGTGAGGATTTTTCTTTTAACGATAAGACAAATATGAATGCAACTGGTTAGTCTATAATGGATGGAGTCATGGGTAGGGATGTCAATTGGACCAGCTCGCTTGATTTCGGGCTAGTCCTGTCGAACTGTCATGCTTAATTGTTTATTAGTTCGAATTTACTCATAAGTTCCATGTATGTTATGTTCCGCATCATTTCTATAATAAAGAATAGCCTTAACTGGTTTCGGTTTTCTGGCATGAATTGTGCCCTTATACATCAATCAATAATTTTAGGTATTTTTATGAAAAGTGACTCTAGTTGATATATCTTTTTTTGTTCATTTGAAGGGTTTTAAGATTGAGTTTATGATCTCTTATTCAATATAATTGTGTATGAATTACATAATATAACTTATTTAAATAGATATTTGTAATTAATTATTTGCAAGTGCACTAAAAGAACTGTATCAATTATTTAATTTAAATATCATATTATTGAACTTGGTGGCCGGTGGATAGGTGGCCTTGTCTTTATAATCATTCTGCATGTTACTTGCGGTATGTATGCATCATGTGTAGTTATTTTAAATCATTGAAAATTAATAAAATAATAATTTTCATTCAATTATTATTTTTAGTAAATCAAGGCCTACATGGCTACAAATATAATAAGAGATGTGTGATTTGTGTTAGTGTAGTATAAAGAAGACACGGTCCCAATTATGCGGAGAAGTTTTGATCAAAGAATTATGAGACAATTTAGAATTAATGTTTTATGGAATTTGAGGTGTCATATAGTTGACATTTATATATAATTCTAATTAATCATAAATTATTTGATTAAACAATTGATATATAGATTCAAAAATTGACATGCCTAAATATGTAAACCCATTTATCTTACAGAGTCCAATAGAAAGAATTGAGCTTATTTCTTGGCATTTGTTTGGACCAACTCAAATTTGAATAATCTTGCCCATGAAGCGAACCATACCGGCCCATGAGATATATATAATCATATATATATATTAGGTTTTAAAGGGTTTTCAACTGGCGACAAATTTTATTGTGTACTATGGTCCATGTGGCAACATGGCCCATAAACCAAAATGACGTCGTAAGCTTATGTTGAACCAATCTACGTCCAAGGTGTTTGTGTATTAGGGAAAGCATAAGACAAAGTCTTATATAGTACTCCGTGGGTGTCAATAGTAGTGTGCAAAGGCGGTCGCAGAGTCGGGATTTAAATATAGTGGCTCAATATACTAAATTTAATATTACTCTGGATAATTTAGAAATATAAATATTTCAAAAAAAAAATATATAAATATAAATTACACGCATAAATAAATGTTTTCATTTTACAATTGTTCATCACGATGTGTTTTCATACTTTGAAAACGTTGTACAATTTGTTCTTTATCAACAATGCTTTCAAACACATCCCTCCCAATAAAAGTAACCAAACAATCATTCATTCATCAAGTTATCTCCCATTCAATTGCGCAATCTATTCTTCACTACTTAAAAGAAAAAATTAAAACTCTTTTAACACTTGCAATTATCACCGGTAATATTAAAGCTAATTTCACAACTAAAAAACTAAGGGATATGCATTATTTTTCTGTCTCCATTAGTTTTTCAGCAAGAGAACCAACCTCTTGGATATTGGAAATGTATGGTTAGAGCGCACATTAAGGATATTATAGCGTTTATAATGAAAAATGTAATATTTTTGAAGAAAAAAGTAATACTTCTACTTCAAAATGTGAAAGTATTACATTTGTCATCAAAAGTATTACGTTTTCTTTTATAAGTAACAAAACTTTATTACTAATTAATATTACAGGGGAAATGGCGCTTTTGGCCCCTCAATTGTTTTACTTTTGGAAATTTAGCCCCTCACAATTGATTTGAACAAATTTGGTCCTTTACTTATACATAATGTGTCATATTTAGTCCCTAGTATTATATAATTAGAATTTTTGTTAGTAATTTTTTTTCATGAGGTTATATTTATCATTTTTTTTCATGAGGATATAATGTAGAGATTTGAATTAAAAAAAACATTCAAAATGCATATGGATTAAATGTAACACATTATGTACACTTAATGTACAATTATTGACAAAATTTTTAATTATATAATAATAGGGACTAAATGTAACACATTATGTACAATTAAAGGACCAAATTTATTCAAATAAATTGTGAGGGGCTAAATTTCTAAAAGCAAAACAATTGAGGGGCCAAAAGTACCGTTTCCCCTAATATTACACTTGTACATAACCCGACCCGACATGTCACGAAGAAAGATCCGTGAGACAGTCTCACACAAGTGTGACAAAAAAGTGTACTTTTTTCGATGTTCAATTGGTTAATTTATGTTTACAATCAGTAAATAAGAGTAATTATATTACCAAAAATGAAAACTCTAGACTTGTGATGCTCTTATAGCCACGCAAATCACAAGTATATATTTCACTGTTTGTAACGCAATGGCCCGACGCAATCATTCCAATTGAACCTTAACACATGGTCGGGGGATTAGCTTGTCGGACTAGATAAACTGTTCAATCCAATTAAAGGACTAGAATATTTTGAGAAATTCTAAACATGTTAAGACTCCATCAAGTGGTCCTCTTTTAAAGATTTCCTAGAGAAAATTAACCGCATAATGTACTTTAACAACTTGTCAGCAAACCCCCAAACACTTTACATTAGTGCCCAACACTAGGGCTGTCAATGCGGGCCGGCCCGCCCCATTAGGCCCGCCCCGCAGCGGGCTTTTCTTTTTGCGGGTTTTCGC
>NXFB01000036.1:326903-340689 GCA_002525835.2 Ipomoea batatas | reverse complement strand
TTTTTAAAATGCTATTACTCATCACACAAGATAAGCAAATTATCTACTCAACCACCATTTACCATGTATATATGGACTTTATGACAATTTATGGAACCTATAGAAGTGATATATATGAATGGGCGTTAGGATGACGTTAGTGCAAGTTGGGATTGGGATGGGCACGTGAATTTGTGGATTTTTATGGAGACACATAACACATACACCGTAATCTCCGAGCAAGCGACAAACTTTCTTTATAGAAATTCAACATTAATTGTTTGTCTGTTTTTGTTTTATTGATTTTGTTGTGAGGAGAGAACTATTATTTTAAAGTGTATATTAAATAAATAACATAATTTATAATAGTTCACAAACTACGTAAAAGATATAAACTACACTAAAAAGATCTTACATAACATGCTAAATTTAAAAAGTGTTGACAATAATCTAATTTATAATATTTAAATACAAAGATCATATTTTATTCCCTTCGCAACAAGGTTGTTTCATTGTTTTTGGACTTTTATATAAATTCCATTAATCAAATAAAAATAATAATATTTTTCAAAATTTAGAAAAAAATAACTTTCTTGAAAAATATTTTTAGTAAATGTTGGATAAGCATGAGGATGTGGCAATCAATCAATCATGATGACTAAGTGGAAAAACTAACCAACAAAAGCCCATTGATTTTCATTGTTACTTTTTGTACTAAATTAAGATATTTTATCTAAATATCATCTTCTCGAAAAGTATCTTTTATAGATATTTTATTGCCAATACAAATTTTGAAGAATCAATAGAATTCAAAGTTAAAAGTCACACACTAAAATTCATTTATTTTTGAATAAATATCATACCACAATGATACTTATGTATTTAGGTAATTTAGTAATCTATACTTGTTTGACAAAATGTGAAATAAGCACAAGAGTTATATATGAAAATGTAATATAACTTCTAAACTTTAAAAACTACAATTAAATACGTCAATTTTTTCCAATATGGCATCTTTATAATGTTTTAAATTTTGTAATTAATTTATTTAAATAAATATTGTCACCTCAGCAATTGTACCATTTTTTAATGAAAAAATCCTTCTCGGGATATAGAACTACAATGAGGTAAACTGGCCTAGGTTGGAATTGTCATAGCTAACATGCTCAAACCAAGAAAAATAATAAACGATTCTTACGTGGAGTCAAATTTGGAACCTTGTGATTATCAAATTAAACCAATTGTCCTACTATACCAATTGATATGACTTGATTGGTTTGTCTCCCTTTACATGTTATCTTTAGGTAATTGTGTAATTGGTTTACTTGCATAAAATCAACAAGTTGTAACTTTTAAAATTTAGAGACTTAACTAATTATATATAGTGTATATAGTTGGAGAACCCATTGACCATTTCAATTCCCTACTTTTTTCAATATTTAAAAAAAAAAAACAATACTAATAAAGGCAACTACGTTTAAAAAATAACATGACAAAACCACTCAAATATACTATGTAGTCATAATCAATCCTAGCTATGTCATGTGTTAAGATATCGAAATTAAACTATGGAAGATAAGTTCTAGGCTCCCAAAGTTTATCCTCATCTAATATGCACATAAGTTTGTCTCACAAAAATCATGCATAATATCATATATCTATCCGCATTAAAAATAGAAAAGTTATGGTATTTCGTAAGAACTCTCTCAAACTATACTTAGAAGTGATAATTTATTAATATATAGTTATTGGTTGGAGTTTCTACCTTACATACGAACAATATTTTATACTTATTATACTTAATAATGAAATTGTATTATGTGTTTTCCTAATATATATATATACACACACACACATACGAAGGATATTATATATTACTCCCGGCCCCTTGCTGTCAATTAGGGGGTGTAGCTCATATGGTAGAGCGCTCGCTTCGCATGCGAGAGGCACGGGGTTCGATTCCCCGCACCTCCATGCTCTAAAATTCCATTTTTAGGTTTTTACGCCCCATTCGCAGACCACAAACCATACATGATTTCATATGAAACACATTTATTTACAATGTTTTTACACACACACAAATGATCTTTTCATTCTAAAACAAGAACAAAAACAGCAAGCCATCAAGGACGGGGGAGAGAGCTGATCAAACAAGTTCCTTTCTATGCCATTCAAGGGCTAAAGCAATGAAGCAGCATAAACAGCGACGCATCCGAGTAATTCACCACCTTGAACTGTCGCAGCTTGGGCGACCAAGACCACCCCGCCGCATAACCACGAGGTTCTACTTGAGTAGTTGCCTTGTTGTCGGCCGCCTTTTCGTGCTGCTTTGCTGCTTCCATAGTCCAGATATCAACCAGTGCTGACATACAACTTTTGTGAATGTTGAAAGAGATGCTGTAGTAGTGTTGAAGATGAGCGGTTGTGAGTTTGATGCTTAGTGGCATATCAGGATCAGTGTTTATATAGTGGTGTGGCTAATTTAAGTCGGTTTTATCTGCTGCCCACACTTTATTATTGGATGTGTATGAATCAGCGGACTTGAAGATGTTTCTGGAAAACCTGCAGCCCAGGTGGAACTGGTATTCTGAAACTTTAATTTAATGTTGTTGTTGATAAGTATGGAGTGAAAGAAAACAACAGGCCGAGCAATTGGTATAAACAATTCAAGAAAATGGGCATGGTGGGCTGAAGGAATCTTAGGTGAAAATGCACTTCAATTCTTATACATGGACCATTGTTCATATTGCATTGTAATGTAAGTCATGATACAAGAATTATCAGGGCCGGTCCAAACATACATTTTGGAGGCCCTGGCAAACTACTGAAGAACAAACTGAGGCTCGAACCCACCACCTCCCGTATACAGGGAAGGATTTGATGCCACTGGACCACAAGGCCCTTGGAATTAAAATTTAATAATACTAAAAAATAATAATTTCAAATAACATGAAATACATTTATTTTCTTTAGATTGTTTCAAATTTTCATTAGATTATTCTGTTTCAAATTTTCATTAGACTATTATGTTTTTTTTTTTTTTGAAAATTTTATTTATATCTACTCTTTGTGATTCTATTAGCGTTAAAGAAAAAAAAGAAAACACACCTGAATATTTTTAAAAAGTTCTCCTCAGTCTTTAGTTGCAACCACAATTTTGTGGGAGCCAGCCTAAGAGAAATTATCATTTGTGAGAATCGAACCCACATTCTCCCAAAATTCTTCTTTACAAAAAAAATCCACTTACCACTTGAGCTACCCCATTGAGTTGTTTTCTAATATAATTATAACTCTATAATATATATGTATACATATACATATATATGGATGGGCCCCTTCTAGCATGGGGCCCTGGGCGGTCGCCCAGCCCGCCCGTGCTCAGGACCGGCCCTGAAAATTATGTACCTTCAGTTAACATATACATTCTGTACGACATGTACCTACAGTTAACAGTTTCAGGTAAACAAATAACTTGACAATTGCTGACACATAATATTGATAGCTAAAAATACAAAAACGGTCAATTACAGGTATAAAATGTATCAACAGCAAATACAGAATTTGAAGATTATTTTTCGACCGGGTCTAAAATGCAAGGTAGACCGACCTGGTCCTGGTATAATTTGCCAGTACCCTTTCATCCTTTTGACTTGAGATCTAGGTGATAAAGTGAGTGGGAGTAATTGAGTAAACAATTTGCTTAGGGAAAAGTACACTTTCATGCTTTCACTTGAGATCCAGGAAGAAAAGATGATGACTTGAATATAAACAATTCAAGAAAATTGGCAGAGTGGGATGAATGAATTTAGGGTTCAAACTTCAAATACACCTTCATCTTTGACCCGAGATCCAAGAACAAAACATGACTTCAATCTCAGTTCACCCCATCTTTACTCATCTCCAGATTGCAAGATTAATGGCTCACAGTAAGACAGTTTGGCCTTCAGAGCTTCCACTGTAACTCATGGCTAGACAGTTTTCTGGAATCAGATTCTCCTCACCTGCTGCAATTTGCAGCCTTCTGGGATGCTTTCTTGTTTTCAATCTTTACTTCTGGGAATTTCTGGGAGAAAAGGCTGATAAGGGTAATACCCATCACTCATTTCTCCATGAAATTGAGCTGATACAAATCCCTCAAGAATCTGACAACCTGACTGATGAGTTTCTCGATGAATCTTCAAGATTCAGGCACATTTTCTTCCCAGACAGGACAATTGCTGTAGATCCCAGAAAACATGATCCAGAAGAGAATCTGTACCATTATCCAGGGAGATCATGGCTGGACAGTGATGGAAACCCTATCCAGGCTCATGGTGGAGGCATTCTGTATGATGAGAAATCAAGAACATATTTCTGGTATGGTGAGTACAAGGATGGCCCTACTTATCGTGCTCGAGGCAGGGGGACAGCGCGTGTAGACATCATCGGCGTTGGCTGCTATTCGTCCCAGGATTTATGGACATGGAAGAACGAAGGCCTCGTCCTGTCTGCAGACAAAAACAACATTACTCATGACCTGCACAAGTCCAAGGTTCTGGAGAGACCAAAGGTTATTTACAATGACAGAACTGGGAAATATGTAATGTGGATGCACATAGATGATGGGACATATGGCAAGGCCTCTCAGGGCATTGCCCTTAGCGATTCCCCCACGGGGCCTTTTCGTTATCTCCACAGCAAAAGGCCTAATGGATCTGAAAGCAGGGATATAACAGTGTTCAAAGATGATGATGATGGGAAAGCTTATGTTATCTTCTCATCAGTCCACAACAAAGAGCTTCATATTAGCCCTTTGAGCCAAGATTTTCTTGATGTTTCTAATGTTATGGCAAAAGCCCTTGTGGGACAATACAGGGAAGCTCCAGCTTTGTTCAAATATAAAGGCAAATATTACATGGTCACTTCAGGGTGCAGTGGGTGGGCACCAAATGAGGCATTGGTTCATGTGGCTGATTCAGTTATGGGGCCTTGGGAGACCATTGGGAACCCTTGTGTGGGGGGGAGTAAGGGTTTTCGAGTGGCGACGTTTTTTTCTCAGAGCACATTTGTTCTTCCCATGCCTAATAGTCCTCCGGGTTGGTTCATTTTCATGGCAGATAGGTGGAAACCTGATGATTTGAGAGACTCTAGGTATGTATGGCTCCCACTCAGAGTTGAGGAGGTTGAAGATGATGTGATGATGAGGCCTAGGGTGTCAGTTTTTTGGCATAAAAGATGGAGACTTCCTGAGAAAAAACATCTGGAAATGTAGTTGTGATGTTGCTTGTGCAGTACTAGAATAAATTTTATGTTACACCATTTTAATTTGCTCTTCAATGCTAATTCTGCACGGTTTGGTATGCATATATGTAATGTATATATGCCCCCAGAAACAAATGAAATAGACCTACAAAACTTGATTAACAGATTATTAATCTTAATTTTGATTAACTTTATAACAGACGTTGGCCAACCTAAGATGCTGCTACATTGTATTGCTATTGTTTGCAAGGTAGACCTGAGTCTACAGAATAACTCAGCTATCTTAATTACCATGAGCAAATACCAATTTTGGTCCCACGACTATTAGCAAAATGACAATTTTGGTCCACATGTTTCATTTCTACCAATTTTGGTCACACGACTATTGTTTAGTACCAATTTTGGTCCCACGACTACTGTTTTAGTGCCAAAATTCATCGCGCCGGTCACCCATCCGTTTAGAACGTGCCGAAATCTAAAATTTTTGAAGGTATTTTAATTTTTTTCAACTCAATATCCCAAATTTGAGCATGAATAAAGAGATTTAAGCCCTAAGATCGATCACAATTCACAATTCTCCTCCTCAAATTAAGGTAAAATGATGGGAAAAACTGCGAATTTTGATCGATTTTAGGACTTAAATCCATTTATTTCATACTCAAATTAAGATATTAAGTTGAAAATAGTGAAAATACGCTTAACAATTTTAGATTTTTGCACGTTTTAAACGGATGGGTGACCGACGCGATGAATTTTGGCACTAAAACAATAGTCGTGGATGAAAATTGGTACTAAAACAATAGTCGTGGGACCAAAATTGGTAGAAATGAAACATGTGGACCAAAATTATCATTTTGCTAATAGTCGTGGGACCGAAATTGGTATTTGCTCTAATTACCATATTAGAGTTGACATTTTGCTAGTTCACTCTTCTTCCTCGAGATAGACAATTTGAAGTTGACCAACCTCAAAGAGGTGAGGCCGATCAGATCTAAAGGGCAATCAAAGTCGTTGTCATTATAATATAAGAGTTGGTTAGGCCGACCTAGGGATTAGACCTCTTTCTTGTTTTGCTCAATTGACCCATTTGTATTGCGATGAATTAGACCCAAATCTAATAGATTGAGATATAATCTCAACAATTATAATTCTCCATCAATATCAATATAAGATCACATATGGACATGTGTATCATGTGCATAGAATTGAATTTGGCCACAACCCACAACCCACTAGTCCCACTTGTAGGACGAAAAACGAGAGAGGATTTATTTTACTAGTACTAGGTATTGATTTATTTTTATTGTGGACATTAGTGTATAAATATTTAGAGACTTATAAGTCAGTTAAGAATTAAGACATATTCAACGATTTATCTCATTCACTAATTTACCGGTCGCAATGTTTGGGATTCAAACTTAGAATACTAGAGGGGCAGTCTAGTCAACTAGGAGCATTAATTAACTGTAAAAGCCAACTTCCATAACCGTTTCTGGGACAAACTGACAAATACCGCAACCCTTTGATTTCTCCACTCTGCCACCCTCTCCTTCTTCCCTAAATTCCCCAAATCTTCTTCTTACACGCAAAGAATCCATCTTTTTACACCTCCCCACAATAAAACAATTCCTTTCACTTTCCCTTTCCCATTCCCTTCATAATCTGATCACTTAAATTAGTTCTTAACATTGAGAATAACGGTGTGATCGATTAGTTCAAACAAATTAAAGTTTTATTCAGCAGTTTCGTGAATCTGGAAACGTTCATACAAAGGTGAGTCATTGTTGGGTTTTGTTCGCTTGATTTTTGACATGTTTTTTGGTGTTTCCGAGGTAGATCGACCATGATCTGTATGTAGAGCTTGAATTCTGAAACATGGGGAAGGCGATCATGGCGGTAGAAGTTGCAGTATTTTTTATGATGATGATGGCGATGAAATCTGCATTTTGTGACGATACAAATCCCGTTTTCAATCCGTGTTTAGATACACAGATTCAGAAATGGGATGGTTTCACGTTCGGTTTGGTGTTTTCATCCAAAGATAATTTCTTTTTCAATCAAGCTCAGCTCTCGCCCTGCGATCGCCGCCTTTCCCTTTCCGGCAAGTCCGCCCCGCTCGCTGTTTTCCGGCCTAAAGTCGATGAGATTTCGCTCCTCACCCTTAACAGCTCCACCTTCAATCCTAGACTCGCCGGTGGTTATATGGTGGCGTTCGCCGGCCGGCAATACGCCGCTAGATCCTTACCTGCTCTTGTAGCCGACAAGTCTCACATCATCACTAGCCATACCTTGGTAACAACAACATTGAATCCTACATTTTATTATTCTTTTTTGAGTTAAAGGCAAACTCGCTCAGTCCTGTGATCTAGAGTCTGTTATAATGTAATATATGTCCATAACTACTTTCTCGCACTAAAGCTCCTTTAGGGCTTAAATTCATAATATTCCATTTGAGATACTCACTTCGTGGCACTTACAAGTTCACTGGCTAATCTTGTGATTCTAATTAACAAATAACACAAGTAAATCAGCCTAGCTAATAGGGGTCAAATTTACAAACTTATATAGAGTTTTATTATTTTGTTTGGCAAGGAAAATTCATACATTAACAAAAATTATGATGTTTTAAACCTTGTCTTGTAATCTCAAGTCACAAAAGGACCAGAAAGAGCTAACCAGCTGTCGATAACTTCTCGAGTTACCAATTCAAATCAAGAAGCCCATTAAACCTTTGACGAGAGTTGAACTTTGAACCTTATTACGATCACTAAGTTAACAGTCTGATCAATTTGACTGATATTGTCTCTCTTCTTGTGTCTTTTATCTACCAAGGTTCTGGAATTTCAGAAGGGAACTCTGCAAAATCTGTACTGGAAAAAGTTCGGGTGTGATTCCTGCAATGGCGATTCCTTTATCTGCCTTAACAACACCGACTGCGCAGTCCAAATCAACAAGTGCGCCGGCAAAGGCGGCGGCACCATCGACTGCAACCTGAGCATACAGTTGGCGTTCTCCGGCACCGACAAGAACGACGATGTCTTCAACAGCTGGTACGAGGTTAAGAATCTCAGACAGTATTCACTCTATGCACTCTACTCCAATCTCCGCAATTCTATCACCAATCCATTCCAGAACCTCTTCTAAGCCTTCATGTTCATGCTAGAAGGTAACATAGTTTCATAGTTTTGATTTGTTGCATCTAATATGTATGCTGTGTAGAAGCTTTTGAAGTTTCTGGTTGTAAAACATGTTTCATCCTCAGTAATTTTGTAGAATTATGTTATCCTTCCATGATATCTCCTTCCCCTTAGACAAATTCTCTATGCTTTTTCTGGAACCTTTTATACCGAGTATAATCATATATGCTTTTGACAAGACCAATTTTATATCTAATCCAACTATACATCCGGTGTTGTAAAAAGCGGTCTAGGCGTTAGGCATTCCTAAGTCGAGGCGATTTCAGCGTTAGGCGACTTTTAATCGGCTGCCCAAAAAGGCGATTTCAACACTAGGCGACTTTTAATCGGCTGGCCGATTAGGCGCCGACTCAGCCAAGTTGAGCGCCTAACTCGACCAAGTCAGTGTTCAACTTGGCCACGTTCAACTCGGCCGAGAGATTTTTTTGCCTACTTGACTACTCTTCATCTATATTTCTCCAACCATACTCAATTGATCATCTAACATATGCAGTTGACTGGATTAGAATATTATAACAGTCAAAACATGAAGAAGATATATTCAAATTACTCGACCGTCTAGGTGCCCCGCGGACACCCGACTAGTGCCATCTGCAACATTGACTACCAACAATCGAACTATGCACCTTATGACTACCAACAATTAAACTATGCACCCTATGATTACCAGGAATCCAACTATGCACCCTATGACTACTAACAAAGCTAGGATATGAACTTAATGTGCATTCACAAAAATAGTGTTTGGAATGAATGTCGTATGAATAGATGTTGATCTCAGTGATTGTTGGTGCAAACAGCATGAACAATTACAAAACCTTGTGAGCAGGGCAGTGAAATGAGTGTATAAAGGAATGCACACCAAAAAATGATTGTATAATTAGACTGTTCTATACATGCTCTAATTTACATTCTGTACAAGATATGAGCAGGCAGACCAAATGCCACTTTCTGCACAACCAAGAAACAGTTTAATGCATTCCAAAAATCTTTCCGTCCGGCCTGAAAAATGCATTCGCAGCCTCGCAGGTAGAGCCACTATGTTGCAGGGGCACGTTCTGGCAAGATTTTGGCGATGGTGCGAGTTTGTAGACCTTACAGCGTGATTGAATCATTTCTCTTGGTATTATGCGTCCGAGTTTCTTGGTAAAAGACAACAGTAGGGTGATCGAACCAACAACTTTACTCCTTTATGCAGGTTGGGTGCGTGTTCTTTCATGGATATCTTTCACAATCTCGCGTAACTCAGGAAAGATGGTAACGAGCAAAAGTTCAAGGATTCCATAGGCTAGTTGCTTTAAACAGATGGTAGACTGCAATTCACAATATCGTTGTTGGTGGGAAACATGGAGAAAAGGAGACTCGGGAATTAGACCAATGTTGGGACTCGGGACATACCTGAAGGAAATAATATATATCTCGAGCACATCGCCTGTACTGCTTGTGCCCAATCAAGCTGACCAAAGTAGTCGGGGCACCATCTGGAAGGAATATAAAGATCGAGATTTTGAGTCACAATAATACGGTTCATAACTTGGAACTCAGCCAGAAGCAGTGAAAATAAGGTCATGGATTAGAAGTTATGTTATCTGATTAATCTACACCCCGAAAGAATGCGATGATAATAAGAAATTTTATTCTAAAGAACGAGGACGTCAGTCAAAAAAGCAGGTTTATCAGAAACAGAAAATGCCATGGAACACTCCAAAATGAACGGAAAAAAAAACTCACCGAAAAGCATCTTCTTTACTTCATTAGCTCTGCGGACAGCCTCAAACTGTTCCTCAAAAGATGCGGCTTTCGAGGCCCTATTCCCCGATGCTTGTCTTGTGGGCCGCCCTTGATTTGATTGACTGTCATCCATTTCACTTTCAGCTCTCAATTTCAGGAAGAAAGTGCCATCAGGCCATAAAACCTAGACAGGACGAGAGAAAAACGAAAACAAATCAACAGCAAAACATATATTTCACAATAAGCAACGATTCTACATATAAGAAATTTTCCATTCATGGTTACACTTAACATACGCCAGGTAATGCTTAACAACTAGTATCAAAATCCCACAATTTTTAAGTGTGGAGTTCACATTTTGGGCTTCAACGAAACAACTTTATGGAAATAAAAATATGATGAGAAAAGACATTTACATCTTGGACCCATTGTATTCCATGGGCGATGACATCCTCCCTCCGAAGCCAATTAATTTGACTTAACAGCCAGTCATCGATAGCATCCTCCATCATTAACTGCAATATTTGTTTCGATATCCAATATACCTGTCTCCTGCTCAAAGAAGAGGCAAGTTGTATTCTAAGGTGCCGTATAAAGTTGTTTGTATATTAGCAAGATATATATACATCTAATCACGGTTTCACTCATTGAAGCTAAAGAGAGGCGTATAGCCACCGCAATTACTGAAAAGTAGCTCACCTTAACCAACCTCTTTTATTGAGCTGAAAAATGTTATCCACCAAATTCAAAACGGGCAAACTTAAATTAGCAGGGTTCCACTGCATAGAAAAATCAGCATGAAGCACGGTAAGATGGAAATCCAGGATGCAATGAATTGAGTAAAGCATATATCATGCATGAATCTGTAAAATCATTGTGTGCCCTCCGAAGGAAAATATCAAAAACAATATAATTGAACTTGGAATGTGAACAGAAAGAATAAGCTTATTTTAGCGGGGATTGGGGATGGCGAGGAAATGATCAGTACCCCTGGCGGCATCCTACTTGGATCCAGTTGTTGACCTGAGACAATTGCCAAACATGCTTCCGGAAATCCACCAGTGCTAAGTGATTCAGAACTGGAGCCTTTGAAATCTTCATCATGTTTAATCACTCTCGGAGGGAACTCTTTTGAGTTCAATTCATTGTCAGAATGCCATCCATTGACTTGTGGACTCGATTCTATTTCGCCCTGTCCATCTCTGCCATCTTTATCAACATCATCGTTATCAGAATAACTGTTAACCGACTCTGAGGCACTTTGCGCCAAGGCCAGTTTACCAATTTCATCACCACTCCATGACAAATTTCTCTGATAATTCCCGCCTAAAACTGCAGGCGCTGGTTCATAAGTGGAAGAGGAGCCAACAACTTTCCGCACTAAACCATCAGAGACTCCTTTAAATTGGCGTACAATGTCATCCACAGCATCATCCACATTAACTGGCCAATTAATATTAGCATAAAAACAATAAAATGAGGAACCATAAATACCAAAGTGACCAATTTCATGACACACTATTTTAATGAAACATCTAAGAAAAGAAAACACAAGAATGAAAGTAAACTCAAGAGAGTAGTCTATGTATAGTCTAAGTCCTATGTCCTCATTAAAGGCACAATGGAGATAAAAGCCAAGAAAGATTCTACATACCTGCCAAGGTTCTCATAACTGAAGACGATTTTCCAAAGGAGTAATTCTACATTCATATAAATCAAGGGTAAGTATTTTCTTAGGTTGAGCCTGAGTTTAAATAAAATTGTCTCCAGAAACTAACAAAGCTGCAAGAAGCACAAACCTTCGAGGAAGCACTCAGAAAATCCCACACTTCATGTTGCTCAGCCACGTTAGCAATTGACAATAGTTCCTGATGTTTTAAAAAATATAAAAAGGCACTGAAAACAGCTAGGAAAAAAAAATCTGTTCACTATAAATTAGTAGAGAGTAGTGTGGAGATATACTTGCAGATACTTGTCAAGGTGAATGCAACGCTGATGAACAAAAGCATCCTCCGTGCTTGAAGAAAAAATCCTTTTAGGAGGCAAATTTAAAGTGTAATTTGGAATGTCCTTGAGCTGTCGGTGCAATCTCTCAAAGTTACTGTATCTGTTAAATAGCAGTGACAAATAGTTATTAACAGAACATGGGCAAAAGTGAAAACTATGCAGGAAGTCACTATATAGATGAAAGAAAAAATTAAAGTTTCCATTACACCACAACAGAAAGATGTAACTGAAAAATTAACTATTTTGGTGATTAAAGAAAAGATAAAAACACAACCTTCTCTTCACAAACCATGTGTTGTTATCGGCATTGGTCACTGCAATTGAATAAACTGCAAAAGATTTCGAACCCAGTTTCTCAAAATATGCTCCTAAAACCTGTATTACCAATGACCAGCTGTCAGACAAGAAAAATAGCATCACAATGCATAGATTCAAATAGTTTATCCATACTCATTAAGCCAATTTAACTATCATCTCATGCTTCAAGACCCAATTTATTCTCAACTGAACATGCAGAAGAGTATGGAAAAAGAGGTGAAGTAATAATCATACCCGGCACTTCAGCTTGGGAGCTTGATGTCCGTCACTGCGCAATACCATTTCTGATGCACTTTTAGTGCTATGTACTTCAGCATTCCCCTTAAAATCAGCAGTGTAAAATTCTGAAATAATGCGCCCTCCTTTGCTAGCCAATGGGTCATCCATCTTTACTTGGATAGTCAAATCAGAAGTGCTATTTGATCTCTTAAGCTTAGTTCTACTTTCATGGCTAACTGCAGCAACAGTGTCCACAACTTCGTGTATGGAAGAGCGCCCTATGGGAGCTACCACCATATTCAGATTTAAAGATGAATGTAAAGCATTGCTGTGATCAGTAGGCTTGAAGTTCGGATGTGGCCTTGGACGTGACTGCACCAGAGCCTTATTTTCCATTCTGGTAGGTGCCTCGGGCTTCTGGGTTGTTATTTCCTTTCCTGATTCTTTTGCACCACTTATAATACCTTTTTCCTCAGGAACCTGAACCCCCTTAGCAGCATTCTTCTGGAGTTTCTTCTTATAATGTCTTCCAATTGCCCACATATTCTCAAGGTTTTCAGGCATTAGAACTTCTGTTCTTCTTTGAGTTGCTGCTTCAAGGACACGTGCCCAGTCAGCTGGCTGAGGAAGCACAGGCTCATCTTGGATTATGTTAGATTCAGAGCTTCTTGAAGCATCAGATGGCAATATCCTTTGATGACCAATTTGAGCGACAGTCATATCAGGCCTTTGGTTATGGGCAGCCGCAGCCTTAGATTTACTGTCCACACTTTCTGCTGGAGCACTCCGTTCATGATAATGGCTCTCTGAATTGGGTGACTGATAATTGCCAGCCTCTTGGGTCCCCTTATCATTAATTGCAAGGAAAATATATTCAATCAACTCGTTGATATACCTGCAAGGGTGTCAATCAACATTGAAGAGGAAAGAAGCTTAAATCTCTGCAGCACTTGAGGACCCAAACCTCATTCAGTTAATGAAGGAAGAAGAAGCTGATTTACTCTAGAAAACTTCTCTCTAAGTAGAAAATTAAGCATTTATTTTGCTATGTTAGAGGAGAATGGGGGAGATAGGATTTAAACCCGCGAAAAATG
>NXFB01000036.1:263752-288514 GCA_002525835.2 Ipomoea batatas | reverse complement strand
TGCACTGATGAAAGAACTTTTTAGAGAAGGTAAGGACAGAGAGTTGAATCAAGTTATTCAAAAAACATTGAGTAGCTGCAGGCTCACTGATGCTGAGGTGGCAAAAGTTCTTGTTGAGGTTAACTGCAAAGAAGGGAATATGGATGCAGTATTCAATGTTCTTATTGAAATGGCCAAGGATGGCCTTCTTCCAAATAGTGGTTAAACTATAATGCTCCATCACGAGCGCCCCCAACAACCCCTACCCAGGAGGAATCAAACCCGTGACCTCAAAATAGCATTGCTAATTTGCTATTGCACCCTATGCCCCGGGGAGTCGAGGACTAGAAGCCACTATTAAAGAAGTATGGGAAGAATTTTATACCATCAGGTACTCTGTGTGAGTTTCGAAGGAGGGGATTTTCTCATGTTCTTCTAAATTATACAACTTTTTTATCTAATGTTAACACAATCTTGAAGAGGTTGAAGTACATTTACATTATTCCATAGCATCTCTCCTTTTCAGTTTTTAGTAAAGAAAATATGCAAAGAGATATTAAATCTACTTAATAGGATACAAAAAAGAGGAGCATATATAACCACATTTGTTCATAGATATGCTGCTGAACAAAATTGCAGCACAAATTGATCACTTGATCAATAATCTGCTGCATATAATCAGGCAACATACTTTTAAAAGGAAACCAAAATTCCATAACCTAGATTGGTCAGTACACTCCTGAGTCATGAAATACCTAACATATGTAAGAACACTTTTTGTGATGAGTTAGAGTATCGGCTCATCTGGAAGATAGTCGCTGGTACAAATCATCAGCCAATGCTTGCCTCGAGCTTTCACCATAGTAATGGAAAGACTTCTCGTTATCCAATATCCTGGGTATTGATCCAGTCTCGTTGGGCTCCTTCCAAAGCTCAGGCTCCGGCTCCCTTGCAATCTGACACAAGTTGTGCAAGACGCAGCACGCAACAATTGTTTGAGGTGCGTGGCTTAGATCCACATTCAAGTCCTGGAGAATCTTCCATCTTCCCTTCAACAAACCAATGGCTTCTTCAGCCGACTTTCTCGCCTTGGCCACTGCTTCATCAAATGCATTCTGGGCAGGACCTCCAGTCCTGTTCCAGGAAAACGGAGTGAGCAGGAAAGACAGCAATGGGAAACCCCAGTCCCCAACTAGGTAAGGTCTCACATGCTGTCCCCTGACATTGATCACCTTGTCCCAGACAATGTCGCCGGAAATCAACCTGTTATACAGCAAACTATCCCTGAAATGAGTTGCATCATCGAACCCACCTGGGGCTTTCACACAGACATCCCAGAAAACCTTCTTGTGATCCGCCACAACCTGGAGCAGAATCGAAGGGAATCCGTATTTGCAGTAGTACATCGAAGAGTTAATCGTGTCTGAGGGAAGATGATGGAGGCGCACTGGGGTTCCATCAATGGCGCCGCAAATATTCGGGAGCGAGGTGAGCTCTTGAAACCCCTGAGTAGTTTCCACAAGCCGGCGACGACTCACCGGGATCTTAATAAATTCCGGATAACGCTTAGTGGCCAGGAGGCGAGTAACCATGTTAGTAATTTTGGAAATCAGGTAGGGTTCGAGACCGTACCGGGAAGCTAGGGCTTTAGCCGATAACCCATGGGAAAGGCGAGAGAGTACCATAGCTACAGCGTAATCGGAAGGGAGTGAGAGCTGAGATTGAGTAATATAGGGTTTGAGCTTATCGACAACAGTGGTGAAAACGGGGTAAGAGAGGCCGTAAAGGGATCGCCACTGGGCGTCGCGGAGAGGAGCTTCCATGGCCCATATGTGTTCGGTTGAGAGAGCGCGAAAAGCGGAGATGGAGAACTCGGCGGCGGAAGGAGACGAGGGATTGTTGGGAGAAGTTTTGCGTTTTTTGTTGGGAGAGTGGGAGGCGACGTAGGAGAGGACGGAGGCAATGGTGAAGAAGAGAAGAGGAGCGGCGGAGGTGGAGGTTAGGAGCGAGGTCGGCGACGTGGCGGAGGCGGAATCGGAGAGCAAAGAGGCGGCGGGATCGAGGTTGTTTTGCAGGTTGAGGAGATTTGATAGCATAAGCAAAAATGACTGATCCATTCTTTTCTCTCTTTCTCTCTCTATATCTATAGATATAGCTATATAGATTCTTTTCTCTCTCTGTCTCTCTCTATATCTATAGAATCCTCCCTCTTCCGTCGTCTTCTTCTTCCTCCTTCTCTCTGTCCTCGCCGACCACGGTTGCCGCTGGGCGGCGATGGAGATGAGAATAAAAAGGGGACAAGCAATAGAACGACGTCGTATCAGGTATCAGTTTGACAGTTTCACAACAAGCACGATAAGATAATTTATTGCGTTAGCGTTTTTCAACGCTCTGGTGAAGGAACGACGCCGTATCCTGCCTTACGTTTCGACGCCGCATCCTGCCTTACGTTTCGACGCCGCACTAACTAAATTGCCCTAAACGGATCGGGGCACCAAAAACCCTACACGACTTTCAGAATTGGGATTTGGGGACATAAACCCGTTAAATTCAAATTAGCCAACGCGGAAGATCAGGAGAAAGGCTGCACGAAATTCCAATTCTCTCTTCTCGGAGAAATTTTAATCCAGTTCAATAATCCGATTCGCAGCCATGACTGAGGTATGATGATCTTAAGCTCTCTTTCTAGTTTCTTCACAGGATGATCGTGCTTATTACCAATTCCAAACTGTTTCTCGTATCAAGAGAAGAATCTAGACTTGTTGTGATTTTCCCTTGAATAACATGGCTAACTTGGAGCAGCTGTTTTGGTTTTCCAGTTCTGGGTTAGTCAGGGTAACAAGTGGTGCGATTTCTGCAAAATCTACATCTCCAACAATCCTTCTAGCATTAGAAACCATGAGCTTGGTCAACGTCACAAAGATAATGTTGGAAAGCGGCTTACTGCCATGAGACAAGAGAAAACTGCAAAGGATAAAGAACTCAAGGAAGCAACTCGTGCTCTTGAACAAATTGAAGCAGTAAGTTATGATTCTTTCGCTTTTACTTTACTGGTATATTTACATCTGATTTTAGTATTTTACCTCACAAATGCCACATACTTCTTGTTAAACAATGTTAAATCGCCGACCATGTACTTGAGCAAGCCTCCATGTACTCAAAAGTATGTATGCAATTGCGGAAAATGTTTTGAAAAAACAATATCGGAAGTAATTCTAGTTTCATGGTTGGATTTTCAAATAATGGTTAATAGTTATTATCCTTCAATTGAGTTTTTTAGTTGTTCGTATTTGGATTCTACTTGTGTATCAAGAACAATTGCATGCTTTTGAAAAGCTACCTTGATGATGGCAGATAAATGGGGGAGACGAAATAATCTCTTGGATTGATTGATAATGCTGGCCTCCATTTTCCTTAAATGTACTTATGCTTGACCTCAGTTTATGAATTACTAATAAATTATTGACTTTAGAAGATTAACTACGAGCTATAGGCACAGATTAAGTACTTGCTTTCGTGATAATAAGTCTCTGTACAAAATTTATTGCCAGAAAGCACAACGCAGTTATCAGAAGGATGTAGCTCGAGTGCGAGAAGGTGCAAAAGATTCTACAATTTCTGAAGGTGGGTAAAGTATTTTATTTGCTTTAAGAAATGACAACAGTTATTTACCTTTTAGTGCTTTGTTTGGCTGCTTAAGGTTAAATTGTTTTCGTGTTTACAGATTGGGAATATGACAAATCTTCGGGCTACTATTACAATCAGAATAACGGGTGTTACTATGATCCAAAATCTGGCTTCTACTATACTGATGCTCTAGGTAGTAGTTGTTTTCTGTGATTATTACTTCCCAAAAAAATTTCCTTCTTGCTTTCCCTTCTGTAATTACTTTGAATGCAATAGGTCGGTGGGTGACACAAGAGGAGGCGCTAGCAGCAACTCAAGCTCCGTCAGAATCTGTTTCAAAGAAACCGATTTTAAAGAGCCCTGTTCCAGAAACAAAGTCTGAATCTTTGGGGGATAAAACTCATCAAAGTGGTCCTCCACCAGGGCGTGTTGTCTCGACTCCTTTGGATCCTACCAGATCTGTGAAAGGTGCTCCTTCTTCACTAACTGTTAACAACAAAAGGAAAAGGGAAACCGTAAAGCCAAAGCCAAAAGCTGTGTCAGAAGCAGAATCGGCTGCATTGAAAGCGAGAGAAGCTGCTAGGAAGCAAGTTGAACAGAGAGAAAAATCATTGCTTGGTCTTTATAAGCATTAATTTTTTTAAAAAAAAATCTTCATGGAACTCCTCCTTGTTTCTACACACAATGCAATTCTGGTGCATTTCCTTCAAAGTTGAATTGATTCGACTGTAAACGATTCAACATTGTTTGATAGTTTTTATGTAAGGCTTTTGTTGTGATCTTCTTTTAATGTGCATACTGCAACATACTTCATTTCCCGATATTTGTGTTCTATGGCAGTTTTCTTGACAGCATGATTCATACTAGAAGTTATATACATGTGGTTGGTTTTACCATGTACTTCCCCATGGATGATTGTACTATAATGGCTTATATCACGTCGACATGAATCAATCTAAATTAGTCTCGCAAGTAAGAATCAACTTTTGTTAATATGACTTGAATTCCATCTCATAAGTATCAACCTTTGCGAACATGACCTAAATCCAATCTAAATTAGTCTCACAAGAATCAATCTTGCCAACTTGACCTGAATTCAATTTGGATTAGTCTCGCAAGTAAGAATCAATCTTTGCCAACGTGACTTGAATCCAATCTGGATTAGTCTAGCAAGTAAGAATCAATAACGTGACCTGAATACAGTCTGGATTAGTCTCACGAAAAACAATCTTTGCCAACGTGACTTAAATCCAATATGAATTAGTCTCACGGTGGTGAGATACACATTGTTATACCAAAAGAACCACATGACAAACATAATAAGAAGCTAACAACAATGCATTTCAAGAGCAACTGACTCTAATTGAACATCACAAGTAAACACAACAATCACCTAATAAATTTTCATGAGTTAAATACCATCCATTCTAGTTTAGCACAGCCTGCAAAGCAACCATTAAGGTCTGTGAGACCCAAAATTTTCTGCCTAGAGCATCATGTTAATGAGATGTAACGGGAAAAACAACGCACAACAGAACAGACTAGGGAGAGTCGAGAAGTATCACCAATCATTAAGACAAACATAGGTTTCAAGTGTGCATTGTACGTATCCTGAACTAGCTAATGGATGAATTCAATCCAGCTACAAAATTCTCACACACAGACTGATATTAATATCAGCCTCAACTTCAACCAAAAATAAAAGTAAAAGGTGCGTCTAGTTTTTTCTGACGTCTAACTCAGAGTACAATCCAGTAGTATCAGCTTACAGGTTGCTGGTGATTCCCATAGCCTGCTGCAGTATACATGTTTTGATCCCTATTCTGTGACATATAATATCCGTATCCACCATAATTTTGCCTTCCGTAATAAGCTCCATTCCATTGACCATTATTCTCGTTTCTCCCATGCTAAAAGGAGAGCAAAAAGAAACATAAGTGCAACAGTACAATAAAATTGATAATAATAAAGAACACACAGATCCATGTTTTGAGTTAACCCTAAGCTCCAAAATATGTCGTGAACAAATTGGGTATTCCCCTGACCCAGAGCTTACATCAAACTCTACACAGTCAGACTCAATGTTCAGACGATGAAGGTTAATCATGGATGGGATTTTGTTAGAATTAAGAAATCTGGTTAGAACCTCAAAAGCTAGCTCATATTGTGGTGGGGTCCAACAGACTTACGAACAACACCCAGACTGAATAGTTGTGCAATGTGGGACATAATAGATTAAAATAATTCGTTTTCGTGTAATACCTGCTTGTTCGATGGAGTTCGACCCCAGGAGAGGCGAACTGTCTGCTTGCCAATGACTGATCCATTTACTTTCTCCAATGCATCCTCTGCTGCACTCCTACAGAGAGACAGAAAATAAGGCGGTTATGTATGGGATTGAAACCAGGGCCGTTTGTACAATACTATTATACAGGAAGCAGTCACATTTGGTAAAATGCTTAATTCCATGTACAAATATAAACCACTATCAACAGTAAGTTTTCATGAGTTCATCAAATATAAGCGGGTTACCTGCTAGCGAATTGTACAAAACCACACCCTTTTCCAGCCGGGATTTTAACAGAGACAACGTCACCAAACTGGATAAAGGACTGCCTTAGTTCTTCTTCAGTGACATCAGAATCAAGTCCACCCACAAATATCTAGACACAAATCAAACATTAGTAAATAATAATAATAATAACTCTAAACAACTTTCCAAGTCAGGCCAGGCTCACCGTTGTGTTGGATGAATCACCATCAGACTGGGAGCCTTGGGTTTGAGCACCATTCGAAGCAAATCCACCAGCTAAACAAATATTTTATAGAAATTGTATTGTTAACATGAAAATTAAATCAAAGATATTAAAAATGACAACAAAAGCTAGTATTTGCGAGGGATGGGGGATTTTTTTATTATTAGGGCAAGTGAAGAATAAAAATTGCTCAAAGGACTAGATGTTTGGCATTGTCAAAATCACATAACAAGATTTAGAATACAATAGCAGCACTAAAGAACATGTGTCCTACCTTGTGAAGAATGTTGGTGTTGCGTTGATGGTTTTTTGGGAGTTGCAACACCGATTCGCATGGGCCTGCTAGAACAATATTCGCCGTTCATTTCAGTCATGGCACGGGACCTTTCATTTTCATCAGCAAACCTAACAAAGCCATAGCCTTTTGAGCGCCCGGTATTTGAATCAACAACTACTTTTGCACCTTTAACAGATGAGTATCTATTGGCAAAGGTTTCGTGCAATAGTGTGTCAGTCACATCGGCAGCCAAATCTCCAACAAAGATTGATAAATCAGAACTAGGCTCCGGTGTTCTCTTATCACCAGTGCTAAATGCAGCCCAGTTTAAGCGGAAGGGTTGTTCGGCATTTGGCATCATTGTGCCACTATAGCTCTGCAAGACTTTCTCAGCAGCTGCATGAGTACTAAACTCAACAAACCCATATCTCTCTGACTGACCCGTCAGCTTATTGCGAATAATCTTAACAGAAATAACCTGCATATATCATGGAGACGTGTCAATACTGAGTGTTTATATAGAGGATTAGAAGAAGCATGCTAAGGATCTCTTTGGCAACTCAAAGATATTTCTACTTCTCTCCACAGAAAGTGCAGAAGCATAATTCAACTTTTCTCAATCAAGAAAAAACTACACACATAAACACACATTTGGTATGCGTTATTGCATTTTTTTTTCTCTTTCCATAACCAAATTGGTTCTTTCAGTTAAACAATTACGTCAATTGGAAAAAGAATGCATAATCACCCTTTTTGCAATGTTCCATACCAGTGCTCAAGAAAAAACAATTACATCTCAGTGGCCAATGAATAATTTTTACATAAGTTGCATGAAAATGGTAATTTCTGAAGATTTTACAGCTCTAATAATCTGAGGGAAGTGTTAGATAAACCTTTCAAGAGAAGTTTGCTGGGCATATGTTGAAGGTTTTAAAACTACCACTGACTTGGTTTCAACCCATATGTTTGAATACACAACAATGAACTGAAGATTTATACTAATCAGATCTTGAGCCACCGAATTTGAACTTAAAAAGCTTAGCAAACCATGTTTTAGATTAGACAAAACAAGGAGTCCTAGTTTGGTTATGCACTCAATGGCAACAAAATGCAAACTGTAAAGTCTTGAACTTCATTTCTACTCGAATCTATAATCCTTTGTTGAAGTATGGAAGAATAAATCGAAAAGTTTCAAACTTTATTCCTAATCGAATCTATAATCATTTGTTGAACTATGGAAGAATAAATCGAAACTGTAAAGTTTCAAACTTTATTCATAATCGAATCTGTAAATCTATAGTCATTCGTTGAAGTATGGAAGAGCCCATATCTTCCCATTAATATTACGTCCAGTTTTCTCTCCAAATTAAGGTCTTTTTTTCCTTTTAATAAGTTCATTAGTTAAGATCTTACGTATATAACCATATTTCTTGTAACTACTAAACATCCCACTCAAGATTCCAGCTTTGCTTACATATGTACATCCAGATCCAATAATTAAAGAAAAATTTAGATAAACAACAAATAGAAATTCCAGAGATTTAAAAATCAAAGGCTGACCTCGCCTGCGGGAGCGAAGCAGGAATGAAGATATCCCTCGTCCATCCACTGCTGGAGGTCGCCAATCCAGATCGTCCGGTTATCTTCGCCGGAGCTCTGAATCCGCGGCGGCGACTGCTTCTGCTGCTGGTATTGCTGCTGCGGCGGCGCCGCCGCCGCCGCCTGCTGGTGCTGGAGGTAGTACGGCACGTAGTGCTGGCCGTACATGAGCATAGTCGCCGGCGGATACTGCATAGCCATCCATTGCTGCTGGTATTGCTGCATCGCCATCCATTGCTGCTGTTGCTGGAGCTGTTGCTGCTGATTCATATCTCCGCCGCTACTCATGCTTTCTTAACCCTAAATAATTAAATATCTCCCAATTCGCTCCTCTCTTACTCAATTTCCTCTCTATATCTCGCTAGCTTGTATTCTCTTCTTCAATAGATAGATACAGAGAGAGAAATGAGGAGAGAGAGAGAGCAGGGAACCTGGTCGGAACAACAAAAACCCAGGCTGGAGAGAGAGAGAGAAAGGATTGAGAGTCACCTTCCGAGCTAAAGAAGGGAAGACGCTATGGATCTAGGGTATAACGATGCCGTATCTTAAGCCGTCGATTTTAACTGCCGGGGTTCACGCAGGGCCGTTGATTCGGCCTTCCGCAGACTCTGTGGGGCCCGGCTGTTACGCGGTGGTAGGCTGCGGGGCCCGCCTCCGTTATCTGCATGTGTTCGGCACGGGGTCCGTTGATCTTGAGAGTGGATTTGTTTATGACGGTGGATAAGAGGGGTTGTAGATTTGTTTCCGTAGGGGTGAGTAGTAGAAAACGGTGGGGCCCTACTTAACAGTTCACACGGCAGGATGTTGCCGTGTAAGTACAGGCTGGTCGTTGCATCGTCGATCGGTCAACGTTGGATGTCTGGTACCGTGTAGGCCCCTTTTATGGTAAAATAAAATCCTTTTTGAATATTAAGTTGTCGGCTGACTAGGATAATACAAGTTGCACTAGACATATATTCCATATTTTTACTTCATCACTTTTACTTCCTTATATAGCAATTGATGAGTACTTATGTTTATTCTCTGAGTCTCAATAAAGAATCAACGTCAAAATTTTATGAGAATAAATAAGGTTCATCTAAGTTATCATGATTTACATCATCTCATATGTTCTGTCTGGTCAGGACATGAATGGCACCCACCACTGGGTTGTATTTAATGAATGAAGGTTCCTCCTTTAATCTCAATGTTGGAGATGCTCTAATAGGTTGCCATCCTCACAATAGGTTCAGTGTACTCCAGATATCATGCCATTTATACTCCAGATATCATGCCATTTATAGATCAAATTATAGGTGTTATATATAGGGCAACTTATTTAAGTTGATAAATCCCTGTTTTCTTATTACACCCAGAATTGTAGAAATAATAATGACAATACTTGATATAATATAGGTAGTATGCATGTATAATTGTACCAAATCCGAAAAAGACATGTGTCAATCAATGCTATAAAAATTTGTATAGATTATATCATAATCTTCTTTGTAGCCAATGACCTTCTGTTCAAGTCGGATGTAGTGACTCTCCCAAATGGGGAGTCATGAAATTGAGCCTCAGTAAAAGCGGTATTGGCTCTTTGTGCTTCAACAGATTGAAAAAGTATGCATGAAGAGATACTACAATATAATAGAATCAGTAGTACTATAATAATAAAAGGAAAAAAAAAAAAAAACATCTTTGTAAAGAGCACTGGCACTTTTATTTTCATTAACTTATAATCATTCCAATTAATGCCTAAATGTTTATAAGCATGCAGTTAAGGATGTTCCCATAACAATAATGCAACCACAAAAAAGCACTAAATTACAATGCCACTTCCCAGAAACAAAAATCCAGATTTCATTCTTAATGAAATCAGCTAGTAAAGCTAATGAACAATTAAGGCTAAGCAAAATTGATGGATTGGCAAATGGGGGATTTGAAGGCAACATGGTATAACTAAAACACAGGCCATGGTTCCCCCAAAAAATAAAGAATAAGTTATGCAACAGAAACATAACATAACATGCTACATATCCAAAGGAAGGCTCTTTTCTGTACATTTAGATTGCGTAATCCGCTTGTAGGAAGCTCTCGTAAGGCGTTCCCTTGAGTGTCTTCTCGACCTCGCCCCAGTTCTCGACTTGGGAGGATAAAGGCCCCTTGTGTATCTTAACTTGGCGACTTCGTAACTCTTTGTGTGGTACGTGTAGAAAGTCTTGAACGTCAATCAGTTTCTGCAAGTTAAATGGTGGGGAAAAAAGAGTGAGTTTGATTGATCGATACACTTAACACTCCTACGGTTTCAAACAGCAGAACACAAGGCCGGGCCAGAGAGAAACTTATGTTTCTTACGGTTTTGTTTTGTATTATGTCCTCGTAGTAAAGGATGATATGCCTGGTGCTTTTGAAGTACTCTAAAGATTTTGCGACCATATCGTCCACTTGCTTCAAATTAGGAACCAGTATTTTTGTGTCCAGGGTTGGTTTGTAACTCGCAAGTATTTCAGCCTGAAACAACATTAATATGTTTACGAGCCATGTATTACTACAAATCCACATAATCACAAGTTCTCGTGCACTTCTTTTGTGATTGCAGAGAGAGAAAGAGAGAGAGAGAGAGACTGACCTCGAAGGGAGAATGCACATGTGATTTGTGGGTTCCATTTAGCAACTTGGCACGTTGATCATATGAGTTTGCAAGTATAGAAACCATTCTACGCAGAAGATTTCGTCTGAAGAGAAAAATCGCTGAAACTCCTTTATGTTTAAAGTATTCTACAATTTCTTCGTGATGCTGCATCAGACCCTGTAACGAAACCAAAACGTTTAAGGCAGTGCCCGACCATATCATCCACATCCATAATTTGAGAATGGCAAAGGCATTCCCTATATCATTACTTCAGAATGACGATGATGACATATTATGAAAAATCCCATAGAGAGACTTTTGGAGGAAATTAATTATAGAAGCAAAGAGAACATCATGGGCACACACAACCATAGCAACAAGTACCTTCATATCATCAAACGCTCAAACTAAAGAACTTTGAAATTTACAAAAGATATTAATCACGAACGGACGATTAATTAAGCCATGGAAATAAGGAGTTAGAGTGTTTGACAAAGCCCTCACCTGGTTAAGCATCCACTTCAGTCCAACCGCAGCTGTGCATTCATTCTTGGAAGCACTTGTTAGCCAGTCGAGATTGTAGATCTTATCTAAAGTATCGATGATGGTGGATATGTTACTTCTCCGGGGTTTGACAGAAAAAATTTCTCCATTGGAGCTTATGTTAGTATGATTGTTTAACAACGTCTCAAACCATCCACTACCGGACCTCTGAGTGGACAAAATTGCGAAATACCGTACTGGATTGCAAGCACACTCAGCCCTACTTATGCAAAATGATGCAACTCAGTAACTTCATCAGAACATAGCAACCCAAAATTTAATAGGTAGGGGTCTTACCGGCTAAAAGTCTTTGGTTTGGGGAAATGCACGTAAGGTTTTTCTGAAGGTTCAATTTTAGGTGGCTCGCATGGCTTCTCCACAACACCAATATTCAGTAAACCTCCAGTTGCACGGGTACCCGTTTGCTTAAGACAGACTGAACATATATAGACTCCACAAACCATTACAAAAATTAAGACCAGCATTCTCAATAGCAACGGAGATCTCTTTGATGGCTTTATTATCAACGTATCCTGAAACAAAGATTATTTTGATTGACTGTTCCATTTACAACGTCATTCAAGCAGAACTGAGGCACAATACTACAAGACCTTGATTTTTGTGAAAGAAGCCATAATACAGCTTGCTTAAGCTCAGTAAGAACCCCAAAGACAGATATTGAAAAGCTTATTTTGATTGGGTAGTTCCATGAGTATAGTATAGAAGTCATTCAAGCAGAGCTCAGGCACATGAAACCTAGGTTCATTTTTGCTAAAAATAAAGGGAAATTTTCATTTTTGGTCATTCAGTTATACCGATTGTACAGACTTAGTGCCTGAGTTATATCTGTAACCATCTTTTTAACCCCTAAGTTAGGTGCAAAACGACGATTTTAGTCCCTTGGAGAATATTTCTGCCACCAATATGTCACTTAATAAAGCGGCTGATTTGGTGAATTTTGGTCCTTCAATGGACTAAAATCGCCACTTTGCCCATAACCCATAACGATGATCACGCATATAATTCATGGACTAAGCATCTACTACAGGTATAACAAGACCAAAAATGCAATTTTGGCAAGAGCACGGCTTGGTTGAGCTCATTAACAACCCCAAACACACAGAGATTGGAAAAAGGCATACTCTTTGAGCTTACTCAATCTACTTTAATGTATGTATATCTACTTGATTCTAATATCCCTACAAATAAATTCATCTCAATAACAAATTGAGAGAGCTCTGAAACTATGCAGACAGTGCTTAGAATAATCAAAGATAATCCAAATCTGGGGTTTCTTGCATTGCACAAAAACCATGAAATTTAGGCAAATACTAATACAAGAATTTGTAAGATACCCAGATCGGGAAAACACGTGATTAACCCAAAAGGGGAGTAAAAGAACAAACTTTTGCCACAATAAAACAATATTTTATTATTAGAAATAAAAATTGATGGGGAGAATACACAAAAACACGCACCTTTGAGAAGAAACAGAGATCGTCAGCCATTGTTGGCGCTTGCGAAAAGACCAAAAAAACACAAAGAAAACAGAATTCCGGGAGCTCAGAATTTGCTCAACCCTTCTCCCCTTTTCTTCCTGGCTTTATGCATCGTAATCCCACGCCCCCTTCAGCAGGCATGCATACAAGTCTGTGTTTGTATGTATATGCGGACAGAGAGAGAGAGAGTAAAAGTTGCGAGCTTTTCCTCGTGAAGAAAAAAGCAAATTTGATGATGAAATCTAATGGGCTCTTCGACCGTTGCCACGCTGTTCCCTTCACTTAAGATTTCCCTTTAGATTTACGCATTTCTCTCTCTCTGCAACACCCAATTTGGTTGGATCCGGATCCATGTGAAGCAGCAGTGCAGGGACAGAGCGAGAAACGGCGCCGTTTCGAGGGTGTTGATTTCGTCAAATTCAACATCATTCACTAGTTTTATGCCTTTTATCTGTTAATATTAATTATTTTCTTCTGTTTTTCTATTAAAAAAAATTGCCAATTTGGAAAGCATTATGAAATGATAATTGAATTGTATTAATGTACGGATTGTAATTATTTTTTGATTGACCTTTGTTCATTTGCCATCTTTCTATTACTCTAGGAGGGTTGACCATTCCTTCAAGGATGTCTGTTTCACAAATAAACAATTATAAAGAGAGGAGTTAGTTAAGTATATCATACAATTAAATATCTAAATTAGTTATTTTGATGTATTAAGACTCATTATATTGGTTATACTGATTAAATTATTTTTAAAATTTAAATTTTTTTTATTTAATTTCTTAATATGTCACCATCACAAACATTGTTATGTTTGTTGCCATCTTCCTCTAGTGGCGGTAAACATGGCCATGCAAACAGAAATCATGTTATATATATTATCTTAATTTTACTTGTAATATGTTGTCTACTCATTACTGATAAACAAGAAACAATATTTAAATGGACAAATTTTCTAAGTTCAAGCGCTTTATTAAAAAAATTTAAAATTTAATGGTCACAAATTGAGAAGTCTATTTGATCATTAAAAAAAAAAAAAACAGATAGAGAAGTTGGCAACTTCTCCCTCACCTATACAGAGAAGACAGTGAGGTAGCTGGCTTCTCTATCCTATTCAATAACCTTATTTTTAAAATAATAATAATAGTTTTTGTTTATTTAAAATAATGGCATGTTAAAATGTTTTAGCATTTTTGACACTACATTTATTGGCTAATTGACTTAATTGTAATAATTTAACAATGTTATTAGTTCAATTATATCAAATTAACAAACTAATATATTTAATTACAACTCATAAACTTCATGACTTAAATTGGATTTTTGTATACAATACAATTCAATGAATTATTTAATTATTTTAACTATAAATTTTGGTTGTAAATGCTCAATGTATGGCAAATTATTGTCCAAACTAGAGTCTAAAACGATCTCGTTTTGATGTTAAAAAATTTATGATTGTTTCGCGTGCGTGTTAGAATAATGAATATTATGGATAAGATAATGTATTTTATGAATTAGGATAATGCACTTTATATGTTAGAATAATGTACTTTAGATGTACTGTGTTAGAATAATTAAATTTATGGGATAAGATAATGTATTTTATGGGTTAGAATAATATAATACTCCGTATATGTGTTATAATAATGTATTGTATAAGTTAAAATGATGTATAATGTAGTTTATGTGTTTAATAATGAAATTTTTGTGATAAAATAATGTATCTTATGAGTTAAAATAATTTAATTTATGTGTAAAATAATGTACGTGATCCACACAACACGCAATAATGATTTCTCAATGTATATAATGGGCTTCTCATTATCGACGACTTTCACTCCTCCTATGGCCCAAAGTGTCCATGGTTTCCGTATTTAATTTGCTATATATTTCTATTTTATCCTAAACTAACGCAATCAAATTAAGCATGACATGGTCGGTGGTTACGTTAGTCCAATCATTTCGTCAATAAATCAAATCTTGCATTATTTAAATCAAAATGGATTGAATTATTTAAGTTTGAATTCGCATGTTCAAATTTATATGTAACGTAGTGTAAAGAAATTTATACTAAAATTTTAATAGGTAGTTAAATTGAAATTTTAATTGCTGTTACACTAGTGTGGAGATTTAAAAAAAAATTAAAAAATATTAGTGGTTCTTTACTGAGTATATAGTACAGAGTATATGTTTTGTACTTTCTCAATAATTTTTTTGAATACAACTGACCTTATAATATCTGTCAATCTATATTTTTTCAATCTATTCACTAAGATTCGATCTCATCATCTCATGACTTGGTTCTCGTCATCACATTTTGATCTTGTGACAATCTTATACGTGAAGGACATAATTTACAAAATTTCCTATCTTTACCTTAACTTGTAATGTGAACTTTGATGTACGATGTTATAAGGATTGTCTTGGGATCCTGCTCAACACAGTCCCTTAGCCATTAAGGATGAAACTAGCGTGTTTAATGTCTTTTTTAATGTTACAAATATCGGAGGTATTCAGAAACCATTTCGATCAATCTCCACCTTCAACATACAATCTGGAAATTATCTAGCAGATCAGATATGGGTTCAAGTTCATCTAAAATTACTCACGATTTCTTCCCCTTTGTTCGCGTTTACGAGGACGGGCGCGTCAAGAGGATGCTGAATTATAAGCCGGTCCCGCCGACGGACAACCCGACAACCGGCGTCCGATCAAAAGACGTCGTCATCGTACCGGAAACTAACGTCTGGGTACGCCTGTACCTTCCCAGAAGCACCGGCGGCGACGACTGCCGGAAATTCCCCCTGCTGATTTTCATCCACGGCGGCGCTTTCTGCCTCGGCTCAGCATCCGACGACAACTACGATAACTTCCTCCACTCTCTAACGGCGGAAGCCAACACCGTGACACTTTCCGTCGAGTACAGGCTGGCCCCGGAGCACAAGCTCCCGGCCTGCTACGATGATTCCTGGTCGGCCATCGAATGGGCATGGACACAGGTTAGATCTAAATAATCTAATCAATCATTTTGTCTCATACTTAATTCAGAACGGGTACTGAACGGTATGTGTTATATATAATGAATTTCTTGTACCCATCAATTCAAATTTATATTAAGCTAATAATTTTATTGATAACAACTTAATTATTCATAGCATTGTCAAAGTAGATCAATGCCCGCGGGCCAATCTGCACTCATCCTGCAGTGGAGCGGGTTAGAGCCTAGAGGTACAAGAAAAGTTACCCATAAAAGAGCGGGCCTAACCCGCGGCCTGCACGAACTACGCGCGCCGAGCCACAAATCCGCCTTATTCACTATGAATATATATATATATATATATATATAAATCCCGCGAATTGACATATGAGGCCACCAATTCGCATGGGTGAGTTGAGACTTAGGATTGCATGAACACTAGCCCGCTGGCCTAACAAAGTAGCCCACATAAATTGGCCAGAAATTAGGCCACTGTGGGACGAGTCAGCTCACTTTGGCCGTAGTAGTTATTCAATCCAACAAAACTACTTAGTAAGCTTAATCAACTTGCATTATCATGCAGATGCACGCCAAGGATGACGGCGGGCAATCCGGAGCCGAACCGTGGCTGAAAAACCACGCGGATTTCTCCCGGGTTTTCTTCGCCGGCGACAGCGCCGGCGCCACCATTGCACACAACATGATGGTGAGAGCCAGCGACGAATTCAATCTGAAAATCTCCCCGAAGCCGGTGGGGATGATACTGCTGCATCCATTTTTCGGGAATCACGAGAAGAACAAATTCTGGGAATTCCTTTGCCCCGACACGACCGGTCCAGAGGACCCATTGTTTAATCCGGCAGCTCATCCTGGTTTGCTGTCGAAGCTGGTGTGTTCCAAGGTTCTGGTCTGTATAGCGGAGTGGGATTTGATCAGAGAGAGCGGGAACACATACTATGAGGCACTCAAGAACAGTGAGTGGAAAGGAGAATTGGAGCTCGAGTATTCTAAGAAGAGGACTCATGTCTTCTTTCTGGGCAAAAGAAACTGTGACCAAGCTCGTTCCTTGATGAAAAAGATTGTTTCTTTCATAAATCAACCTTAATCTTCACTATTTTGATCATATTGTGGGCCCTTTAATTTGTTTTAAGAGGTGGGAATATTGTATAATACTTTTAAATCAAAATGTAAAAGTATTATTACACTTTTCTACTTATACAAAAGTATTATTACACTTTCTTATATAAGTAATAAACATCTTTTTTCCTGATTAATATTTTTATCTTGACCATATCCGTCTCACAAATTCTCACAGACTACTCACACTGTCATACAAGTTTTTGCCATTTTTAAGTCCTTCTAGATCCACCTCAGCTCCATGACATATTTCCAAAGTCCAAACAGACAACATTGTATATAATATGCATGACACCGGCCACCATCTTCCTAATAAAGACTTAATGTGCATTAAACCGCCTTTGTGGTTTTGGATTATGTATGATATGATGTTTTTCTCCATTGATTGCAAAACGTTGCAAGATTCTTTTTTCTTCTCACCATCTCCTTCTCTTTAAATGATCATTTTTTGTTGTGATAGTGACCCCCGACCAATTTCCTTAACCCTGTCTTTTAGTGAACTTCCATGAGTTTGCCATGTATCTGTTCCCAATTTGCTGTCATCAATATATTGGAGAATGGAGATAAATATTTAATGTCAGATATTAACATTTAAAATATAGGGTGTGGACACCGGACGTGACGAAACATAATGCAATAAACAATTTGGAGAAGTTACTAGAACCGTGAAGGAATAAAAAATGTTGAATATAATTAAGTAGAAGTGTTGGTTATTATTTATAGTTAAAAGTAGTTAATAGTTTTAGAAAAAAAGAAATTGAATGTCCTAACAATTTGGTGAAGTGTACTATTTATACCAAAAAGGAAATATCAATTGGTGAAGTGTACTATTTATTATTATACTAAAAAGGAAATTTGGCAGATCTAATTATTATTAGAGACCGCAGTTGACCACTTAGACCGATTTTTTTAGTACTACGGACTCTGTTACAATGTAAATTATTTTCTTTAAAGTTTTTGAAAGAGTTATTTCGTGTCACTAGACTACAAGATCATTGAAAAATAATTAATATATTGAAGCATTATTATTTTCAAAAGTAAAGTTAGAGTGGATCATAAGAAATCAATTTGACTAAACAAAAGCTGGACAACTAAGCATGGAATGCGTGTCGTATATAAAAACTCTTCTATGATCTGCGTCGTTTATTTTATCCTGTCCCGCCTTCTATAGTTAATATACAACGATCGATCTTTAAGCTTCTCGTCGATATATCTGTGAGTTTAATTTGTTTCGATCGACACCGTACGATGGGATCTGAAGATTCCTCGGAGATACTCCACGATTTTTTCCCGTTAATGAGAGTGTACAAGGATGGTAGAGTGGAGAGGTTTTCCGGCGAAGAAGTTGTTCCGGCCGACGTGGACGCCGAAACCGGAGTGAAATGCAAGGACGTCGAGATTTCCCCGGACCCGAAGGTTTCCGCTAGGCTTTACCTCCCCAAAGGCGCCGGTCCGGGCCGGAAACTTCCGGTTTTGGTGTACTTTCACGGCGGAGGGTTCATAGTTGAATCCGCCTTCTCCCCGACTTACATGAAGCATCTTTGCTTAGTCGCGGCGGAAGCTAACGCCGTGATCGTCTCCGTTAATTACAGGCTGGCCCCCGAGCACCCTCTCCCGGCCGCCTACGACGACTCGTGGGCGGCTCTCAAGTGGGTCGCCGCCCATTCTAACGGCGGGGGAGACGAGGAGTGGTTGAAGGAGTACGTTGACTTTGACCGCGTGTTCCTCGGCGGCGATAGCGCGGGCGGGACAATAGCACATAGCATGGCCATGCGGGTCGGCCTGGAGGGACTTAACGGCGTCAAAATTGACGGCGTTATCCTCAACTGCCCGTTTTTCTGGGGAAAAGACCCGATCCCGGGCGAGGGCGACGACGAGGGCGTTTCGATCTTCGTCGAGAATCTTTGGCGGTTCGTGAACCCGAAAACAACGGGGCTGGACGACCCGCAGTTGTGCCCCGACAAGGACCCGGAATATGCGAAACTAGGATGTAAAAGGGTCCTGGTTTACGTGGCAGAGCAGGACCCGTTACGCCACCGAGGGCGGCGGTACACGGCGGAGCTGGCTAAACAGGGGTGGCAAGGGGAGTCGGAGGTGGTGGAGGCTAAAGGTGAAAACCACGTTTTCAATTTGTTCACTCCAACGTCTGATAATGCCATGGCTATGGTGAAAAAGTTGGCCACGTTCTTCAATCCATCTTCATCAATATTTTGATGTAGCACAATTTGTACTCTTTTAATTTTGAGCAGAAGCATTAGTAACGAAATATGCCAGTCCCTAAGGTATCATATAATAATAAATAAATAAAAATGATGTTTAATAATTTATTATTGAAGTGTATTATCTACACGATTAATTGCTACTTATTGTAAAGCATAGTATGTGCTTAGGCGTGCGATAGATAAATGGCCCTATTTTATAACATAGTTAGCTTATCATTTAATTTTGACTCGTTTAACCACTATTAACTGTTTGAATTTGTTAAATAATCAATATGAGTGTTTGGTTAATCAGTTTTTTGAAACAGTTTATTGCTTCAAAACATTAAAATTTAAAAAAAAAATTGATAAGTTTTTTGAGAAAATAAATTATACCCTTAAATGTCATTTTACATGTAATCAACTATCATCTAACAACTAATTTACCAAACATCTTTTTTACAATCAGATAATGTTATCAAATAGTCAAACCCGCTAGCATAATTCACACAAATGTGAAATCTTAAGTTTATGTTTGTGTTTCTAAATGACACATAAAGTATATAATGCCATGGCTACGGTGAAAAGTTTGTCCACTTTATTCAATCATTGTCAATCTTATCAATATTTGGGGTTGTCTACCTGTTTAATGTAACCAACAATAATTTACAACTATTTCTATTTTTCTAAGATTACTGCCAGTGATTTTTAGGCCAGAGGCGCTAGCAATATATATAATATGTCAAACCATGAGGTACCAATGTACCATGCATATAATAATAAGTAAATAAAAACAATATAATTCTTAATATATAATTTATTATTGAAGTGTATTTTGTACACTATTAACTGCTACTTATTATAAAGCATAGTACGTTCTTAGATGTACAATATATAGATCATTTTTATATCTATCTCATTCTACCATCTATTGAAGTGTATAGTATCTTCTACCATATAATAATAAATTAATAAGACAAGGATTAATAAATTATTATTGATTTCTATCATATATAATATAATAATTGATGATTTTGTTGAAACCGGGACTAATATAAACCGGGGTAGAGGTACTATATAGAACAAGGTAGAAAAATAGTACTATAGTATTATTGCTCGAGGCACTAGGCCCAAAAGAGTGCATACAAACTCTATAGCATAGACTAAGAATAATATCGTAGCCATGGTGTATAGGTTGAATGTTAGAAACCCATACTACTGGACCAGGGGATAAAGTGATCCCAGGGATGATTTTTAAAGGGAGAATTTATAGTGTAGAGGCACTTCTAGATGCTCGACAAATGTACGACACCAGATTGCTTTCAATCCTAGTCATGTTCCCCACTACCTAGATGCTATCGGTTGTCATACAACTAAGTAGAACATCCTGCCTTTTAGTATATGAAATATATGTAACTTGAATTGCCGGTGGTTAGTTGGAAGGTTGTAAGTTTGATACTCGCTGGAGTATTATTGAAGTGTATGGTATTTTCTACACTATTAATTGCTACTTATAGTACAGGCTTAGGTGTGTGATAAATAATTTAATATCAATCTCGTGTTACCATGTGTAAGAATATAATAAGAACAAAAAATAAAAACGATCCGATCGAGGATCCATTACTATATATACATATATATATATATATATATGTGTGTGTGTGTGTGTTCTATATATATATTGTAATATTCCAGGACGTGCATGCATCAGTTGATCAACAAAATGGGAGATCAGAAAGGTTCATCTGATGAGATACTCCATAATCTTTTCACTCTAATGAAAATATACAAAGACGGCCGTGTGGAAAGGTTATCCGGCACCGACGTCGTTCCGGCCGGTTTGGACGCCGAAACCGGAGTGCTAAGCAAAGACGTCGTGATTTCGCCGGAGCCCAAACTGTCTGCTAGGCTCTACCTGCCGCCCAGAACTCCCGCAGGCCGGAAACTTCCGCTTTTGTTGTACTTCCACGGCGGCGCGTTTGTGGTCGAGTCCGCCTTCTCGCCCACGTACATGAAGCCGCTCAACTTGCTGGCGGCGGAGGCCAATGTTTTGATCGTGTCGGTGGATTTCAGATTGGCCCCGGAGCACCCTCTCCCGGCGGCTTATGACGACGGGTGGACGGCTCTCAAATGGGCCGCTTCCCACGCCGCCGGAGGCGGCGGCGAGGAGTGGCTGACTGAGTATGCTGACTTCGACGGCGGAGTTTTCCTCGGCGGCGACAGTGTCGGCGCCAACATATCACACCACCTGGCACTGCGGGTCGGCTCGACGGATGATAGTAACGTTGACGGCGTCAAAATTAACGGACTTTTCTTCAACTGTCCGTTTTTCTGGGGGGCGGAAAGGATCGGCGATGAAGGGGACATCCCGATCTTCGTCTCGTTCTTTGACACCATATGTCGGGTCGCCCTACCGGAATCCACGGGGCTGGACGACCCGCGTATCAACCCGGCGAAGGACCCGGAACTGGGAAAACTGAGTTGCAAGAGAGTTCTAATTTTTATTCCAGAGAAAGATCCATTAAAGCACAGAGGGTGGCTGTACAAGGAAGCATTGGTTAGCAGCGGGTGGAAAGGGGCGGCGCAGGTGGTGGAGGTTAAAGGTGAACACCATATTTTCAATTTGACTAACCCCACCTGTGATAACGCCATGGCTATGCTTAAAAAGCTCGCCAATTTCTTCAACGACGCGACCACAACCCCTAATAAATGAGATCAGATCGAGGTCGAGTCCATGACACAAAATCATGTAATAATAAAATCGAGATCGAGCCCATAGCATAGAATCATGCATGCGATCCCGACCAGACATTACACGGCAACAGTACAACTCATTTTCCTTAACCCTTTGTGTTTCAGTGAACTTCCATGAGTCATGTATTTGGTCCGGTTCCAATTTGCTGTCATGCTTCATTTTAATATTGGAGATAAATAATATTTAATGTCTGGTGCGTTACATTATTCATAATTTCACATATTAAAATTTAAAATATGGGCGGTGAACACCGGACGTGACCATCTATCGATGCATAGACTATATAATTTGGAGAAACAGTGAAAGAAAAGTGATCCTAGGATAAAAAATGTTGAATATTGGAAAGTAGATAGATATTTTATTTATAGTACAGTGAAAAGTGGAATCACAAGAAATAATTTTTTGGGAAGGATTTGGTAGAATATTTTATTTATAGTGAAAAGTGGAATCACAAGAAATAATATTTTGGGAAGGATTTGGTGAAATATTTTATTTATAGTGAAAAGTTGTATCACATGGAATACCTTTTCTTGAAAGAATTTGGTGAAGTATTTTATTTGTAGTGAAAAGTGGTATCACAATTCACAAGAAATAGCATGTTGAAGAGTCATTAACAAGATCAAAATGGGGATAAATGTAATTATTATTGGTGACGACATTCGACCATCGAGGTAAGGGTAAGTGATAAATAAAACACAAAGTAAAAGTGAAGTTTGTAATATTACTCTGTAAAATTTTAGTTTGACTAATCAATTTTTAAAAAATAGCATCAGCAATCGCGTGTACATATATATATATATATATATATATGTACACGCGATTGCTGATGCTCTTTTTTAGAAATTGATTAGTCAAACTAAAATTTTATTTTCTTTGATCTCTTGCACATCGGAGGGTCGAACCATTGCATGTAATCATAGGGTGTTGAAAACTAAAAAAAAAAATTGAAATTTAGATTTCATGTAATTACAAGGTTGTTGAACACGGTTGGTTTTGTGATCCGGGGATAGTTAATTGGCGGGCGAAAAAATTAAATACAGACAAGAATTTTAACGTGGAAATCGAATGGTGAAAACCACAAGTAATAGCATAAATCTTGCAAAAGAAAAGAGATAAAGGAAATAAAACTTCTCTATTGAAATGGAAGGTAGAATCTTGAAATTCAAGCTTCAAATCCAAGATTACAAGCTCCAAAAGTGTTAAAATACATAGATCTAAGCCTAATCTAACCTAAAAATATGAAAGGGAGTGAATAGAAATGTTTAGGGTTCAACCATGGGAAAAAAACCTTGTTCAAAATGCTCAAAACGAATTTAAATAGTGAGCAGAGCAGGTCCCAAACGGCATGGTAAACGGCCGTTTGTGTGGCCGTATGACTCCTCTTCAGAAACAACATTTTCTCACTGTAATGTTCCAAAGTGTCTGCTAGGCTCTACCTGCCGCCTGAAATTCCCGCCGGCCGGAAACTTCCGCTCTTGCTGTATTTCCACGGCGGCGCGTTTGTGGTTGAGTCCGCATTTTCGCCCACGTACATGAAGCCGCTCAACTTGCTGGCGGCGGAGGCCAATGTTTTGATCGTGTCGGTGGATTTCAGACTGGCCCCGGAGCACCCTCTCCCGGCGGCTTATGACGACGGGTGGACGGCTCTCAAATGGGCCGCCGCCGCCGCAGGCGGCGCCGGAGAGGAGTGGCTGAATGAGTATGCTGACTTCGACGGCGGAATTTTCCTCGGCGGCGACAGCGTCGGCGCCAATATATCACACCACCTGGCTCTCCGGGTCGGCTCGACGGATGATAATAATAGCGTTGACGGCGTCAAAATTAACGGACTTTTCTTCAACTGTCCGTTATTCTGGGGCGAGGATAGGCTGAGCAATGACCTTGGCACCCAGTTCATCGCCCCGTTCGTGGAGACCGTATGGAAAATCGCCCTGCCGGATGCCACGGGGCTGGACGACCCGCGTATCAACCCGTCAAAGGACCCGGAGCTCGGAAAACTGGGTTGCAAGAAAGTTCTAATTTATGTCCCAGAGAAAGATGCATTAAAGCACAGAGGGTGGCAGTACAAGGAAGCATTGGTTAGCAGTGGGTGGCAAGGGGAGGCCGAGGTGGTGGAGGTTAAAGGGGAAAACCATAATTTCAGTGATGGATATATTAGGAATGTCCCAATAAAATGGAGACCCGGGGTTCGGAAGTGCATAACTCGAGGCCCACAATGATGGACATTGACTTAGTCTCGCGGGCCCACTACATGGGCCTCGACTTAGTCTTGTGGCCCTCCGCGAATTTAGCCCAATTTGGTTGGGATTTCCTTGTATAAAAGGCAATTGTCTTAGCATTACAAGAGACCTTCATCATACTTTGTAATAGCACTACACACTTCTTGTATTCGTCCTAACACGAATTATCAATATAATTTGTCTCCATGACTTATATTATCATTTCGCTATTACATTTTCATATCAATTATCCATTCTTAATTATTGGATTTAATAATTCGGGACACCCCGTGCTTTCATTGAGAGCTCGACATACAAGCTCGAGCGTGCTCCTTATTTTTCTAATCTTTTGTAATAATGGTTAGATCCAATTCTCACAATTCCTGGAGGAACCACCACCATTTCCACAATTGCCATTACCATATCCGCCATTGTAACTGCCTTCCTGTTGATCGTATCATTGAGATTACCTCGTGCATCTCAGAATCTTGTCTATTTTGTGCAATTTTGTCACCAGGTTCCGACCCTGAGTTATCTAAAATTACACAGGCTTCAGAGTGATTTCTTGATCTATCT
>NXFB01000036.1:186040-196080 GCA_002525835.2 Ipomoea batatas | reverse complement strand
GTTGTTGGTCTAATTAATAATCATCACTTGATATGATTTAAATATAAGTTTGGCCTAACATGCATTATAAAACACGTAAAACCAGATTCCACCTTCCAGTCTTCCACGCAGCTAGGCACTATCTATCCTGTTTAATTTCTGACGTTAATACAGTGGGCGGAGTGGAATTGCCCGCAGCCCATAGTATTTCAGGGTTTCATCAACTATATGTTAAAAAAAACACTTCGTATCCCAATCTCAAAAGTCCCCATTTAATTTGCTCTTAAGCTTATTTTGTAACATTAATGAAGGAAGTAAATCATAGAATGTGACTCAACGATTTATAAGTTTTCTAAAGTGTTTGTACACTGGTACTCACAACAGGACAATTTCATACTTGTTCTTAATAAGAATCGAACACTATACTCTACGATTGCCAGCAGAGCGGACCACAAAAATTAAACATTTGTTTATTATAAAGGACGTATGTCTTAAGGGTATATCCAACAATTATTGAGATTCATGGAACATGAAGTTTGTGTACCTATAATCATTAATATTCCGTCCAAAAAACTAGTGACTGGTGACACATGATCATGCCACATGGGATTTCGGTATAGAAAGAGAGGAATGTTTCTTTTGAAAGAGATGTTCCAACTAGAAACCTGAATGGCAGTTTGTGCTTTTCAATGTTATCTACTTGAGCCATTTAGCACTTCTTCATGGTTCTGTTTGTTCAGGTTGTCTTTTTCTCATTTGGCTCAATCATAGTACCGTAGAAGATGAGAGAATACCTTGAATGAACACTCAAAATTTCTCTTTCCTATTCTATAAATGACTTCATAGAGAAGAAAATAAGAAATTCCATACCTGGACCATGATAATACCATGCAGAAACATCAAACATCATTGTCCTCAATTAACTACAAAAAAGAACAAAATATGAACTTCAATGACTTAGCTTCTAAACATCCTGCATCTAAACAGATCTTTGATAACCCACAGCTAAAAAAGAAAATGAAAGGAGTTAAAACAAATCTTTGATAACCTTGCATGCTTACATTTCAAAAACAGTTTACAGATAAGTATTTGGTCCTTTAAGCCCATTGAGTTGATTGCCTAGCAAAGCCTCCATTCAGGTGCCTCCACAACTACTACCAAAGAAACCATAAATAAACTTCATTAACCAACAAGTACGCAATGATTCACTTGGCCAGAGTTTTATAAAATGTTCCAACAAAAGTAAGAACTTCTCAATCTATTTCTCCCCTTCTGTTGGCGAAAAAAATCGAATTACTAAGCAATTGAAAAACCTGTTTTTTGTACTTGGTCATATTTAATATTTCTAGTTTTGTGTCCTGGTTTGCTTCCACAATCCATCCATCAACCTGCAATGAAACAGAAAGTCAGAAACTCGTTCTATATTGCGTATTAAACCATTTAATACAACCAATCCACACGCGTTGTACTCTGCATCAACAGATAAACCTGAACTCCTAGAACAATAATGCACAATTATAGAAGAGAGAAATACTGCTACAGATCACTTCAAGTTGACATACAAACAAACATTAACATAAAATTGGGGGAGAAAACAGACACAACCGAAAAATCAACTTAATGTATTTCATTCAATTAGGAGTACCTCACGGAGCTGTTTGGCATAGTTGGAGACCTCATCTGAGATGAGATTATAACAATCATGTGGTTATAGTATAGCAAATTGACTTGCCATTTGCCAAGCACTCAGATACCGAGCATCATATCCTTTTAAACATTCAAAATATTTTGATTGTTTGGAAATTGAAATGAAGGGTATTTATATGCAGCTTTAATTTTCTGTTGTGAACATATTTACAATGGGCTACCCAACACATCAAGCCCATTTGTTCATTTAAAGCTTATATCAGAACGGGGACGATATGTTTTGGGCTATGGGATAGAGAATCCGCCAAATAGCCAAAACTTAATAAATAAAAAATTTCGTTCACGATGGGACTCGAACCCACAATCTCCCGCTCCGGAGGCGAGCGCCTTATCCATTAGGCCACGCAAACTTGTTGTTTAAATTGATTGGCGTCGATGGTAGAAGCTGGAACTGAAGAATGCGAGGAATCCTCCTGCTAGCTAGCTCTGAACTTGTAGTACAGATGTCTGATATGATCACACAGTGACTTAGTCTCTGATCCAGTCAAAAACCTTCTTTCATCTAGAGAATGTAATTACGTTATTGGCTAGAACTAAGGATTGGCAATATCTTACCTGCAGAAATGAACAATAGTAGCTGAAAAGTACAAGAAAACGTCTTCGTCTCTAGGATTTTCGCCTGTTCCAGTTCCTGGAAGCTCTTGCCTGTTGCAGCCAAAGAATTTAGAGCTAATTATGAGCTAAATCCATAGTCAGAAAATGTAACAAAAAGATTGCAGCTAGAATAAACAATTACAGTACGTCATTTCTGCGAAACAGCCTGCCAAACAAAAATTTCATCTTGTTAGCAAGCTTGTAAAGGCCAGCATCTGCATTGTACAGAGTGGAAAGTCATTCCATTTTAGGAACTGGTCTAGAACTTATGACATTCCGAATTTCTGAGGCACATTTGATTCAAAAGCATGCACATTACGAAATCCTACATACTAGGAATTGAGAAAACCTTGGTCACCTGTGAGAAACATCAAACATATATACATGAGAGAGTTCTTTCACAAGATAGCTTTCAATTTTAAAACTATGAATACCTAATGGCTAATACTCCATACATGCTAACAAAGCACTCCCGGGGGAACAATTATTGTCAGACTAGTATTTTAGGAGCATGCCATTTTGTGATACACTCGAAACAATCTGAAAATTTTCATACCAATAAAAGAATTGACATGATGGAAATCCCCTAAGCTTTACATAAAGGTGACTGATGACAATGAGGGAAAGGATCATATCCTAAGTTCCTAACGAATAGCAAACTGGAAAGTTGTAAGTATACAGTTAACAATATAAAAATATGACATACCTGTGATGTAAAAATTCAAAATATTAAACTTGTTTTTTTTTTTTTTTTGAGAAAAAATATTAAACTTGTTCATCATATCCTTTTAAACATCTAATGATGGCTCAACAAGACAACAACCATTACTCCAGAATTCAGTTTTTAGAATGTTTTAAATTTGCACAAAACATCCTGCATCTAAATAGATCTTTGATAACCCACTGCTAAAAAAGAAAATGAAAGGAGTTCAATAACCTAGTTCCTCAGACCATAGTTTCTGGTACCAACTTAGGAGTTGGGATAAATTCCTTCTAACTGCAAATGTTGGGTATTCACATACAAAGAGACATGCAGTGGCATAGTGCCAAGGAAATTCGTTCTATATTGAGTATCAAACCATTTAATGCACAATTATAGAACAGATAAATATTGCTACAGATCACTTCAAGTTGACATACAAACAAACATTAACATAAAATTGGGGGAGAAAACAGACACAACCGAAAAATCAACTTAATGTATTTCATTCAATTAGGATTACCTCAGGGAGCTGTTTGGCATAGTTGGAGACGTCATCTGAGATGAGATTATAACAATCATGTGGTTATAGTATAGCGAATTGACTTGCCATTTGCCAAGCACTCAGATACCGAGCAGGAATTCATCGCCATTGAAACTCGGAAGCTCCGAAAACGCGATCAATAATATCACATGATGGCGCAAATAGGCACAGCCAAACAATCCATAATCTCCAATTCACAGAATTCATTGTAGCAAGCAAACAGATCTCTGTAGAAAACAAAACTTTGATTTACATTTTGCCGGAATATTTTGATTGTTTGGAAATTGAAATGAAGGGTATTTATATGCAGATTTAATTTTCTGTTGTGAACATATTTACAATGGGCTACCCAATACATGAAGCCCATTTGTTCATTTTAAGCTTATATCAGAACGGGAACGATATGTTTTGGGCTCTGGGTAATGGGATAGAGAATCAGCCAAAAAAAAAATTTAAAAAAATTTCGTTCACGATGGGACTCGAACCCACAATCTCCCGCTCCGGAGGCGAGCGCCTTATCCATTAGGCCACGCGAACTTGTTGTTGAGTTTGATCAATATAATATACTTAACGTTTTGATAAACTTTATACTATTAATATATGCAACTATGTATATTGATAAGAGTTTAGTTTGTCAAGACTATTTTAATTTAATTTGGTAAACATTTGAATTTGATTCAATCACTATCAAGTCAAACTCAAATGATCCAGGTAAAAAATTAAAGTCTAATTGAGTTTCTTAAAGTTTAATATATGTTTTCTATAACATTAAACTTCTAACTAATATAATTATATTTATAGAATAATCATATTCAAGATGAAACATTGAATTTTATTATGATATTAGTTATAAACATGTATGCTCAATATTTAATTGAACAATGTCTAATGATTAAAAAAAATATTAAAAATTATATTGTGAAATAGTGATGATTAATTACTTAGCTATTAAAGAGGTGACTAAGGCTTGTAGGGGATTCTTCTCGAGGAATGGAAATGTGAGTTGGCACAACGATGGGAAGTGAGAATCAATTAACCACATCTTTAAAAATCAAAACAGAACAATTGATACGTTAACAAAACGAACAATTATGCATGAGAGACGCCTAAGATGACTCGATAAAAATTAAACCTTGTGTCTATGATGAGAACAAATATAGAAGAAGAGCTAGCAGTTGCTAGGAATGTGTCTATTTCCAAAACGAAAAAAGCCACATGCCATATATATGTGTCTATTGACGGATAGTCAAAGTCATTAAAGATGATCACGATAACGATAATGATAATGATAATGATAATGATAAAGATAAAGATAATAATAATGATAACTATAACCACCACCACAACAACTATACTTTACTTAATAAATTAAAACATGATTTAATTACACTTTTCATCTGCCTAAAGAAATTGATTGGAACTTTTTACAGTCAAAAAAACCAATTACATTATCCACAAAACTCCGAGGATTTGAAACTTTTTCCAGAAACCAACTTTATGCAGTCTAGAAGGAGTAAGAAATATGAAAATTATCTTCTTAAAGTGATGCGAATTGAATTAAATTGGCATATAATTAAAGATTTTATTGTTTCCTATTTGTCGCCATTCGTCTGCTTTCATTTCCTGTCTTTTCCGCCATCCACCTATCAGAAGCATCATTATTGTGCATGTCCCACCAGCGGTTTGTTTTTCAATGGATTTCCATCCAATTTCCTTAAAACAGGCTAACGTGAGCCCACTGTTCTCGCGAGGCGGCGGTATTCATTCGATCGCCTTCAATTGATGAAGGAATTATATATATAGAAGGTAGGTTACGTTAGTTAGTTCGGGGAACACACAGGAAGTTGCGCTGATGTTCCTCCATGAAACTACAACTGTTACTTCCTGCTTAACATCGTAACTTAAAGCTAATTCGGTTTCATTACCTAAGACTGATATGATTTGGGGTTTTGATAACACATGGGATTAATGTGTCGACAAGGTGACGGTTGTCTACTTGTCTCTTTGAATGTTCCTTGTACCCGCTTCTGTCTTTCATCATCATCATCATACAAACGCCTATAATTTTCTTTTTTGGTTTGTGTTTTTGATTGACACATAAAACGTTTATTATTATGTTAAAATTACAGTCTGTTTGGTAGATTATAATTATAATTCTTCTCACATATAATTCTGACATGTGAAACTACATAGTTTGGAGCAAAAAAAAATAAAAAATAATAATAATAATAATAAATTACTGTGTTGACAATTTTGCCCTTCAAACAGTACACAAGCCTCAACTTGCAAACAACATCTAATAATCCTTTTCATGTTGTATCCAACAACCTTTTTTTTGAAAGATTGTATCCAACAACCTTAGTGATATCATATCTTTAATTAGTAGCAGTTTCTGGATGAAATTCTGTCTGCCTCACAACATCATCATCATTATTATTACATAAAAGAATTTTAGTATTTATATCACTTATTCCCTTTCAATCACCCGTAACTCTGTTAGTTCATGCCTATCAAACAATCAAATTTGAATTCATACTTTATTCCCACCCAATTTTTTTCTCATGGAATTACAATTCATTTATCCTCTAATTCATTTTTTCCAGTTTCCAATCAAATGCCCTGTTATACTTTTTGATTAATTACACATGTGATATGTCATGATACAAATGAGTACATCAATTATTTATTACTATGTAAAAAATTAGAGTAGTTATTAGCCGATGAGATGTACAACGCGTTTATGACAATCGTCGATCATTTGCAACATCAATATTACAAGTCGGCACTTTCTAAGTTGAGAAGTGGATCCTACATGCATGGACAGACAAATAGCACGTGAAGTGTATTCTCATGCATCACACACGTTCAATTCTCTTCAACGCCAACACACGGCGCGACTGATTTAACTAACTTGAAGGTGAGAGTAATGTGTTCCTAATTAGCCGAAATTTATACATGTACTCCCTAGCCCAATGGTATGAAAGGTGACTTACTCTACATAAAATGTGACTTTTGCCTAAAGAAGATCCTAAGTATGATCTATTGAAATTTGAAAGCGTTACAACATCTTAAACTCCGACCCAAATTTTTTTGCAATGAGAATTACATATTTAAATTATTAAAATTTTGTCACAATCATGCAATTGGGCTTCACAATCATACAATTTAGTATTAAATTACCTATCGAAATATTTTGATTTGATTAATCAATTTAATCGAAATTTATGAATTATTTATTAGGTTGTTAATTAGTTTTAATATAAATTTTATAATAATTAAAACCCAATCACATTTTGGTTTAAAAAAATTGGAAGAATCTAGACTCGTATATATATTATAGTAGTAGTTAGTTAGGGATGAAAGTATGTACCCAAATCCTAGTGTATCTCAATAAACTTCATTAATAAAAGTTATCATATCCTAAATCTAGTCTAGTGTAAAGACAAATGATATAAAGACGTACAACTAATAAAAAGTATACCTTAAACGTGAACGGTTGATCAACATTTTACTAAGCACTGCACGCCAGAGGCCATTATTGGAATATTTCAAATCTTTCCAAATTAGTCCGGCAATTAATTTAAAACAAAAATTTTAAGTTTCACTCATAAAAGGAGTTACTTGTTGACAACCTATAATATATAATTTATCACTTGTACATATTAATCGTAAACTTTTTCATAAATTAAAATATCGTAATAGTAAGCTAATAATTCATAAATACTTTTTAAAGAAAAACTTAATTTCTAGATAATTTTATTACATAATGATTATCTCACTAAAAAAAGGGATCCTATGCCAAATATATAACTGTCATTTTTTTTTAAATGTCATATATTATACTTCATTTGACGTAGTCTTATTGATAAACTATCCTCCTTCTTATCCGTTTTTTAGTACTTTACCCTCTATTATATCATTTACTTTTCTTAAATACTCTTACATCCCGTAAGTGTAAATTTTAATAATGAAATATTTGGTTAACTATTTATTATTCCTAACTTACTCATTGATTTACATAAGGAAGGTCTTAGATTCGAACTCCATCCGAATCAGAATTGACATAATTGCTGAACATATACTATGAATATATGTTAGAGTGTATTAAAAAAAATTACAATAACAAATTTAACATGAAATTTGATCAATTAATTAATCAGACTATATACATAGCATTCAAAGTTGAGCATTAAATTAAATATTACAGATAAGGTACCTTGAAAATAATTTTCTTGCATTTTTTACAAAAATAAATCTAAGTTTAGTTATTTTTTCATGATCAAATGTGAATTAAGTTTATCGTGTTAAGTGTGAACTAATTTGATTCATACATATAGGAAGATCAATATCTAAAAATGGCGGGATCAATTTTATAAATATTAGTATAAGGGAATCAATTTAGGAATTGCATGCATCTATTTCTTTAATGTAACAAAACTAATTAGACCAAATTTTTTCTTTTTGCAAACTAGTACCAGTTAGTTACACATGAGACACTAAAAAAAAAAAAATGAAGATGAAGACAATAACAAACTTAGCCAAAAATGAATTAACAAAACTTAAAGTAATTTCAACCAAAAGTAGTATCTATTACCGAATAACATATCAACCGCGATAAGTACGTATTTAAATAATTATTTTTAGAAAAGTTCAAATTAAACATTAAATTTAATGCCAACTACAATGAGATTCTCCTACATAATCTTACATTGATATACTTGAAATTACTTATTTAAATACAGATATTTTGCATTAAATCAATCACGCAATACACGTAAAAAACTTACTATAACATAAACTTGAAGGCAATTCAAATTCGTGATAGCAAATTCTAGTCTCAACATATTTTGTCACTCAAAGATCTTGAGGTTTGAAAACTATTATTACGTATACCATGATTGAATATACTAATTTTGCGATTGCCATTTTCCCGATTAAATGTTATATATTATAACTAATTTAATTTGGATCGCTTGGCTTGAACTTGTGGATGTTACGTTTCAAGCTAGGTATAGATTTTAGTCATATGAAACGAAAATCCTTCAATTCCCATGCAAGTTTGAGGAGTGCCATGAAATTTCCTAGGTTTTGTTTCCTAGTTTGCCATGTCTCATGAATAGTTGCTTTCAGTGCATTTATAGATCTTGACATCTTTTGAAGTTTATGCTAAGTTGCTATTCTACAGTACGTCACATGGCAAAACCATATATGATCGTATATCTCCTTATAGCTTATTATTTGGGTGCAAAGAAAAATCTGTAGTCATTATCTCTAGAGATATATGCTAGATAAATCTCATTCCTATAATCTTATGTAATATATAGTTCAAAAATTACAAAAGATTAGATGAGCAAACAGCATTAAGAAAGTTTTGTGTGTTGGGTTTGACTGAGATGGTATAATTTTTTTATTTTTTATTTTTTTTGAATAAGATGGTATAGTTAAAAATCGGTCCTTGACAAATTAATTTTTACTTTATTTGTCAAATAATCAAATTTTTCTCCTTTTTCTTTTCACTTATTTCATTATACTTATTAATTTGAAATGTTATATTTAATAATACTTTAAGTACTCTGTATAATTTTTAAATTTATAAATTTTGATACACCGTCTAAAATAAATATTACTCCAAATAATAATTGAATTAATGATAATTTAGCTAAACATATAAAATTAAATGAGCAATACTACATATACTTTCAAATTCAACTTATTTTATACTCTCTTCTTATGTGACATATTCTGATTCATCTACAAAAAGAATGACTCATAATTTTTATTACTCTCTTTTTCTTTTATCAATAAATTTAAGACACATGACGACCAGAATTTTAGAGTTCTACTATATGAATTTTCAAATTTTACTCATTGATATGTCAGATATTGATAAGCTATTTTTTTTTGTGAGTCTCAGTAAAAATATCTACATCAATTAATGATGTTTAGAGTAAAAATTGAAGTAGAAAATAGAGAATTCCAGAATTTTATCATATAAAGGTATAGTACCTATGTCATTTTCCAACTGAGAGAAGAAATGAAAATATGTTATAATAGGGGACTAAATATTATTGGTTGATAATTTAATTATAATATATTTTTTCCCACCCTAAAGTTGATTGGTGGGCATATCATCAGCTAGGTGATGGCTATCAACCTCCAATCACCTCACATTAATGTCAAGGACTTGGCTTTGTTTCAGTTTTCTTGCAAAATGCCCTCTTCCCACAAAAGGCATCATATCACACCCACCCACCCCCACCAAAACCCCTCTTTTTATTAGCTTTCTGCACCTCCCCCCCTCAACACAAACCCACTGTCCCATACTGAATTTGAGTGAGCTGTTTTCATTTCAAGATTCTGTGGAACATACTATATATATATATAATATATATATATATATACACACACATATATATATATATGTACTAGCTAGCTTAGCTTTAGCACTACCTCTGCAGAAAACCCAGTCTGCTGGCTTGGTTTTCAAGATTCTGTGTTGAGATTGTGTTTGAAATG
>NXFB01000036.1:168473-179126 GCA_002525835.2 Ipomoea batatas | reverse complement strand
AACAGGCCCAGATTATGATTGACTGTCTTAACAACTTCAGTGACGCCTCGGGCCTTAAGGTAAATTTGTCCAAATCCCTTATTTTTTGCTCTCCTAACCTTAATGCAGGGATCAAAAGAGACATTGGAAGTGCTACAAAGATCCCGTTCTCCTCTAACCTTGGTAATTACCTAGGCATTCCTATGTTAAATGAGAGGGTATCTAAGAACACTTTTTCCACGGTCCTTGACAAAATGAGGAAAAAATTGTCCTCTTGGAAAGCCAATTCGCTTTCCATGGCAGGTAGACGTGTTCTGGTGCAATCTTCCCTGGCCACTATTCCTACGTATGCGATGCAATCCTTAGCTATGCCGTCTAGCACCTGTAACGACATTGACAAAATCTGTAGGAATTTTTTGTGGGGGCATGATGACACCACGAGAAAAATACATACGGTGGGATGGTCAGAAATCTGCAAGTCACGTGATGAGGGTGGTCTTGGGCTTAGGCGCTCTTATGATTTTAATCTAGCCTTTCTTACCAAACTTGCCTGGCAGCTGTTCTCTAATCACAACAAACTTTGGGTCCGTGTTCTGCGAGACAAGTATGTCAAAGAGGCTGATTTCCTTCACATTCCAGCATGCCCTAATAGCTCTTGGGGATGGAGGAGCATCCTGAAAGGTAGAAATTTTCTTTCTGAAAATATCCGTTGGGCAGTTGGTAAAGGCAGCACCATCAATTTCTGGGAAGATCGATGGGTTAATAATCGCCCTTTATCCGCCATCCCCACCGCCATGAGTAATGTTGTTCGTGACAACTTTACAGTAAGTGACTTCATCACAAACCAACGAACTTGGAATACTTTGGCATTGGGGAGAGTCTTGCCGAACAATGTTGTTGATCAAATCCGTGCTATCCCTATCCCCATCAATCCCAATACAGAAGACAAACTTGTATGGCCGCACTCAGATTCAGGTAAGGTTACTGTCTCTTCTGCTTTTTCTCAGATTGCAGGTGTGAATAATGATGTCGCCTCCCACGGGTGGATCTGGAAAGCTGCATGCATGGAGAAAATCAAACTGCTTATCTGGAAGATCGCAAAAAATGGCCTTATGGTGAATACTGAACGTAAACGCCGGGGGCTTACGGACGACGCGACATGTCCTATCTGCGGCATGGAAGATGAGTCGGTGGATCATGTTTTCAGACGCTGCACAATATCAACCACCTGTTGGGACTTAGCATCTCCACCTGCCAACTTCCGGACAAAGTTTCACCTCCCCTTAGTGCAATGGATGGAGCTCGCCATGTCTATTCATCAACAGGGAGGCGCTGGGCTGAACTGGAATATTGTATTTCCTCATATTCTTTGGAATATTTGGAAAGCACGTAACAACAGCATCTTCAACAACAAGCTTCCTGCCCCAAGTGATATCCTCTTCGTTGCTGACAAGGAAGCCAAAGACGCCTGGTGGTTATTGCTGAAGCGGAATGGTCCTATGCCTGCGACTCAAAGGTGGGTTTTTTGGTCTCCGCCGAACACCGGGACTGTCAAACTCAACTCTGACGGGGCAAAGAAAAGCAATACAGGGCTCGCTAGCGCGGGGGGACTCCTTCGTGACCACCAGGGTGCCTGGTTGATGGGTTTCGTGACAAACATTGGCGTCACCGATAGTTTCTCGGCAGAACTATGGGGGCTCCGGGAGGGTTTGATCATGGCAAAAAATCATGGGTTTGATAAGTTAGTTGCTGAATCTGACTCAGAGGCCATGGTTCAAGCTCTCCACAGGGAAATTGAAGTTGATCCAATGTTTAATACTTTGATAGCAGACTGTAAGCAGCTCTTGAACCAATTTCATGATGTCAAAGTGGTCCATATTCTCCGTGAAGGTAACCAATGCGCAGATTTTCTGGCTAACATGGGGCAAACAGCTCAGTGGGGTACTACGGTCCTGGAGGCTCCGCCGTATGAGCTTTTGAGTCTTCTCCATCGCGATTCGTTGAGCATCGCCACAAATAGGCTTCGATAGCCGACTCGGGACCTTGGGTCCCTCCCTCTCACCAAAAAAAAAATTAACGTGGGTGTAGTATTCAGTCGACGAGTGTATGTGTCTGTCGGCTTTCAGATAAGATTATGGTCAAAAGATAAACAATATCTTAAATTTTAATAATAATAAAAAAATCAAAACATGCAGCTAAAATTAAATGGCATGCATGAGAGTGGGGGTCCTATGATGTTGTACAGTTGTTATATTATTGACAAAAATTTACCATATGTATGATAGACCAGGGTTAATGCTTACAATTAATATATGTACCGGATTATTTATAGGTAAATAAATTTAAAATGCTTAATTTAATTGTTGATACATAATCTAAATATTAATTTAATTATTGATACATAATTTAAACATTATTTTTGGAGTTCACAATGCAAATTAAAATAAAGCAGATCCTGGATATAATTTGCAGGACCGGGCCTATTATCCCTATGGTTACACAGGGTTGGCCCAACAACAAATTGGATATGCTATCTGTATTGCAAACCATGCATATATTATCCATATTGCTCTGATTCTCTTCTGGAGTCTGGTCATGAGACCAGATGGGACTGCAAGTCTGCAACCCTAAAAATGACAACACTATGTTTGATGGAGCTTGGTAAAAGTGACTAGGGAGAATGGCTAGCTATAAATATGCAAAGTGTACCTATTTACTGTACATATATATATATATGGGGTTAGGGCGGTTAGGGCTTCCCGTGCAGATTGCACCATTAGGTATGCATAAATGCATCAACGTACCACAAAACAGACAAAAAAAAATGCACCACATCTAATGGTGCATTTCCGAACACTTTATGATGCATTTATGCATACTTAATGGTGCGTGACTACAAGGGAAACCCTGTTCGCACATGAACTTGACCGTGTATATATATATATATATATATATATATATATATATTGTGGTGAGAAGAAGAAAAGGTAGAGAAGAGATGAAAGGGCATAGCACGAAAGGAAGAGGCGATGAGGATAGCCAAGGAGATTGCCTGCGGCATGGCATGCCCAACTCAACCAAGCATTCATTCATTCATGCATTGAATAAAATGAAGCTAGCATTCTAGCAAGGTGCAGGCAAGTCATCCTTGGCTACCAAAACGACACTTCATCCCCATGTAATGCCTCTCTTCTTTCTTATCGATCTATATATGTTCTCAATCTTTCACTTTCGAGATAATTTTCCAACCTAACCCGCCCTCTATTTATACTAGGTTTCCAAGAATAACTTTCTGCGCATTGCTCTTTATCATATTCTCGGAGAGATTTACTAGCTTTCACTTTAATCTTCCATTTCAAAAAGCATATATAATATAATTCCGTACACCATTATGATTAATATACATGCACACATACATGGTCAGGATGACAAATACGTGTTGCTTTAGGACGGCATCGTTTTTTGTGAATCTCTCCCATAAAAATACATTCACATGTAATGTAACAGTACCTGATGTGCAATGCAAAGTATGGATATATGTATTTCACACTTTACGGCAGCCAATACATAATTAAAAGCAAGAATGAATATGAATATGAATATGATCGTACGCATAGTAGCCTGTAAGCATCCATGATTATTAAGGACGTACGTGGAAAACACAGCTAGCTAGCGCATGCTTAATTGCTTTAATTTATTTATGTCCTTTCAGGGAGACAGGATTTCAACGACGCAGATAAATGCTCCTGTTTTATTTCTTCTTGTCGATTCAACACTAAAATTAAAATTAAAATTTTTAGTTATTTCAATTATTAATCAAAAACTAACCCTAATTAAAAAAAAATAAAAATAAAAATTAGAGCACATACCTGTGGAAGGAAGGCTATAAACCCTGAAAGGCATGAATATCTATCTGTGGGCAAATGCATCTTTAATTTGGTGGATTGATATTCGGATTCCAACCCTTTGCCTGATCTGAGTGTGTGTGATCTCTGAGAACAGGAAGGAAGAATGATATCATATCTGTAATCTAACACAGGCATCATTGACTTACCGAAAAAGGGATAGTACCATTACACTTCCACTGTCTTCCAGGAATAATGCCTTTCAACGTTCAGCCTCATCACCATTATCTACTTTTTCAGTACGCAATTATAATTCAACTCAGAATATTAACACGTGGCCACTTTATATCCTGTCTTCAACTACATTGTCATTCGTCAATGCCCTTTCACCTAATCTTCCTTCACCACTAAAACAAGCAATGGTGCTAATCCACTTTTTACAGTAAAAGTTTTACAGTATATCATTCACGTGTCTAAAATCGGTTAGAAATCACAAAAACAAACATCAAAGCCACCAATACAATCACGAAAAATACATACATGTTTCCCTGTTCCTGTTCCTAATTGAGAACTTATTCTCAGCCCCCTGTAATTCTGAAGTTATGCTTCAACCATGAACTAAAGACGGAATCCACAACCCTTTATACTGAGTCGTGATTGGGCACTAGCTACTAGATTGATTTCACTAAAAGATACTGCAAATTTACCCCATAACACATGGGCAACGCAATAATTACTATGAGAAAAAAAAAACTAGAGAAACATCTAGCAAGGCAAACATACTCTTGACACACACAGTAAGATTAGTTCTTGACATATGTAACAAAGTCCGTACACATTGGATGTCAGAATTTCTCATTCACATATTTAACAGCTACTGCCTCCAAAATTCAGCGGATCATTACCGCTCCTCGATCAAAATTCATCAAAGTTTACATGAGCTAAGCATTTGGCTAGCAAAGTCACAAGGTCACCACACAGTAGGTTTATAATCTTTGAGACCACTTGCCCGGCCTGTTGGTTCAATCATATCATATGGATCAGATTATTTACACTTCACGGTATTTTGGATACAGAATCACATGGGATCCATAAATGAAAGATAAAAGCGTAAGTTACCACTCATGTTTTCAGGGACGACACAGAAAACCCCTGTGAGAAATTATGCGACTCTGGATATGTTATATGTGCAGTCTTCAAATTTGCAATCAGTTCTTTTATTTGAGATGGCAACAGGTAAACCTCTTGAGCTTGCTTCTTTGTTACCCATTCTTCTATGCTCCTGCATAAAATTCACACCTTAAGAAAATACATTTGAGAGAACAAGTTATACATGATCACACCTCAAAATCTTTGTATGTTTGGACTGGTCAATAAGTCTCCAGGCAGGTCAAAAAAGGGAAAAGGTGTTCAGAAATATATTAAAGCATGTGGCACATATATTTAGTGATCAAATGCTGTAAAGAAGGATATGAATGCATACAATGCCTGCCAAAGCCCATCACATGTACAAAAATATACATGACCTTAAATTCAGTGTTTGTATTTTCTTGATCAGATCAGTTAGCATTCAAGCAGCAGTTGGTCTCAATGGCCTAAAATTTTGATAATCAAATATATTTTATTACAATACATAGTTAACAAGCAACCAATTGTTCCATTTTTTAAAAGATAAGAGTCTCTTGGATAGATAAACTTTCCACTTCATTTTTATGAACTGCTTGTCTCTCCCATATAACACAAGATTTGAATAAATTTTGAATCTTTCTTAGATACTACCTGCTGAAACTATCTTGCGAAACTGCTTTTTTGTCCTATTAGGAAGTGGAATGCAAAAGGCCTTGTCAGGTCCCAACATTCAACTTTCCATAACCACACCTGAAACTCTCCCCGATCCAGATGTAAAAAAAAGGGGGGTAGGGATGGTACAAGGTAAATATGCACACAAATACACACACGTACAAATTAAACATCTGGTTTTGTAAGATATGATAGTTGAAAGGCAGACCTAGTTTCAAGCTCCACATCATTGTTGTTAGCAGAAAATAAGACCTTGATCACAGGATACACATTAATCTTGGGAGCTGGTTCTAAGGCATGCAAACAAAATCCAGCATAGCTCCATGCATTTGGATTCAAGAGAACAATTTGTAGGGAATGACATTTGTTATGCAAATCTCTAACCACAGTCCTAAATGATAGTTCATCCTTTGCACTTTCAAGCAACTGACTTGTGAACATCCTCTCAAAGCTATAATTCCTGTATTTGGAACTTATTAGCTAGTGAAAAGGAAAGAAAGATGAATGAAGATAAAGCACAAAGCTAAAGTAAGTAGCTAACCTAAATAAATCATAAGCTCCATTGGCAGGTAAAGAAGTCGAAATGTAGAATTTATAGAGTCGAACTCCACCATCCAGAGGTACACGATCATTATGGCTAGGATATGCACCAAGAAGACATGAACATTTGGGACAAAAAAATTCAATCCATTCAATATCTTTTGAAAGATAGGAGGGTCTTGCCATGAAGGCATCTCCAAGAAAACCATTCAGAAATATTTTTTGATTCACAGGGAGTTCCAAATCCACAACAGATTCATGCTGCCCCAAAAGATTTTCACATGGATCAAGAGTGCAACAATTTACAAAGTGGCTCTTGTTAGTTCCCTGCACTTCTTTGCAAATATTTTCACAGCAGACATTTTTCTGTTGATCATTCTCATTACCAAGCAGGGATTTATTCAAATAACTGATGTCGTCTGATTTCAGGTCAGAATCATATTTCTTGAGTTTGTTCCTTTCAGGGAGTTCACACTCCAGAAGGTCATCTGTGCTTATAATAACAGATGTTGTACTCAATAGACACAAGCCTGCTGTACAATAATAAGATTTTGCATAATTCATTACCAGCTTTTCACTTACACCCCCAAATGAGCAACAACATGTCCCAAACCAATTGTCTGCAACATCTCTCCAGTCAACTGATGGCATCTCTTTGAAAACTCTGCATAAAAGTTATAGAGCAACAATAATACAATATGAAGTCATTTGAAGTTATGTACCTAAACAAGTATACAATAAAGAGTAAAGACCATCTAAGAACCAAATCCGTAAGTCTAACGGCTCAGTTCAAAGTTCCAAAAGCCCTAAATTTAATTATTTGCTCATGCAAAGTCTGTTGAACCATATTTTATTCATCACCACTGATTGGAAACAATTTGAACTCTCTAACCCTTATGCACCTAGTACACCAATATAGACATAGTCAAATTATGCAACAAGTCACATTGTTTAGTTTATTATAATATATTGTCTTTCTGAATAATTCATTTTCTTGAAAAGAATGCCATAACAAATCTAAAATATGAATAATAAAATGTGTTTGAAAAAGAAACATTTTGGCTCTTTATAACGAAATTTATTAAGAGGAATTGACAAAGTAGGATTCTGCATCTCAAGAAAAGTACTGGATGCAAAGACTACCTTATCAGGTATGGTCTTGGAATAGAAGGCATTCACAACCTTTCCAGGATTCAATCCATGAGCAAAGGGTCAACAGGATAAGTACTTGATCACCACTAAACCCCAATATTTTGGACTCAAAATCTCAAAATAATCAACCTTCTCAAAATATATACCACACATCTTTTCATTTTGATGGAGCAGAAGATTTATGGGTAAGTGTGACTTAGATTACATACCACATGTGACCATTTAATATGGGAATATAAAGAATGTATGTCTATTTGTCATTGCCTGAGCATGTCTACGTGAGAGAGAGAGAGAGAGAGAGAGAGAGAGAGGGGTCCTGCCTGATACCCCTGGTCAACTTTGTTGTGCAACTTCTGCAGTAAAAGTTCACTTCCCCAGCAGCAGACAATCGTTGTAAATCTAAGGTTCAAAATGATATATAGTCAGGATAACACAAAAATGAAGCACAATAAACTTTTTTGTGTTAGGAAATCTAAATTTCTAATTTCATTGAGGAAACCAGCAAGTGCTTTAATTAAACTGAATCACATCTTAATATGATAGAACTATCACTTATGAGATTTAGCCAAAACGCACAACACTTTTAGCCCCTCATGTTACATTTTGCAAGAAGACATTCAATGGTTAGGAAATGCAAAGCAGAAGTCTTTCTTAAATTAGCATGCTACTAAAAGTTCATACAAGTAAACCCAAAAAACTGAGAATATTTACTTGATAAGCTCAGTATCTTCAGATAAGATAGTTCTTTCTTCCATTTTTTACCACTTTCTTTTGGTGGTGGGGTTGGGTGGGACTGACAAAAAGCATGCCAAAGATTTGTGTTTTGTCATCCTTTATTAAGGCATGCCTCTGAGCTCAACATGAGAAGACAACCCGCCAAAGGCTTATCAATGCACCAAACATCCACTTCATACAAATTATTGGATAACATTAAATATAGGAATGTTTACAGCTGTGTACAAGGATGATAGCAGAAACACAAAAGACACGAAGCAAAATTGTATAAACATTCATAGCAGCTAGTCTAAAAAATATGTTCACTTTGATCATCCCAAATAAAATCACATTTGCAAAACAATGGTGATGATAAAAATAAAATAAAATGCATTCATAATATACTCACCAGAGGCTGCAGAGAGTTCATTTACCCCATCCGACGCCAAACTTTCGCTATTGCATTCTTCTATTTCAAGTGAATTTAGGATAGAATCAAAAATGGAGCCGAGTGGATGATCAACGGGAAGAAGAAGAGCGAGCTTAACTTCAATATGATCGTCGAGAGTTCTCGAGTGAACGGGAGATTCGAAATCGACCACGACCCTAGGAATAGGTACTCGAAGTGAGGTCTCGACTTGACACTCGGTTTCAAAGAAGCTTACAGTGAGCAGAGACTGCTCGAAGACGGCGTCGACGCGAAGGTGGGCGCAATGAGCTGCGGGCTTGATGTTCGGGTTGAAGAGGTATAATCGGAGGATTGAGACGTGAGACTGAGCTTCCCATGTGAATCTCCATTCGCTAGGGTTTTCGGTGGCGCGAAGACGAGGCTCAGATGAACACATCGTTTCCTGATAGTTTTTGATCGTTTTCTGATTTGGCGGTAATTTTAACAGTGTTAATGGGCCGCATGACCCGGTCTGGTGTAAAGTTTAATTGGGCCTTTGTTTGTTAATGTGGTTTGTCTCCCAAGATCTTTTTTCTTTTCTTTTCTATTTATTTATAAAAATAAAAACTCCTCCATTTGTAAATAAATCATCAAATATTCGTGGGGTATAACTAAGATGCCACGAATTTCTTTTAATTTAATAAGACGTCTTAAGTTTAAGCTTGAAGAGTGTAACTATCTTAAAACTTAAAAGTTTAGAAATAATAATTTCTCTCCAACTCTGTGGAATCCCCGATACCCGCTCAATGGGGGCAGGGACCAAATTCAAGAAACGGGATACAGATGGGAGTTGTATCAATTCTCCATCGGGGATAGTGATACGTCTAGGGGTAAGCATAGGTCGATTTTGGTTAATTTTTTGTTATTTAATTAAAATTTAAATCGAACCTTCATAATCGACCGACTAACCTTCATAACTGATATAACCAAAATCGACGACTTTTTGTCGGTTAAATATAACTACATTTTTAAAAAGTAAAATAGCTAAATTCATTTTATTTATTTGACTAATGCTAAAAGACTAAATTATTGAAAGAAAAAAAATAATATATTGGTATTTATAATCAATTAAAATTAATACCCTTAAGTACAATAATAGTTTAGTGAGATATAAATGAACTATATTTATACATTATATTGTTAACAAATGTTGTATAATCCAATAAGTGATTAAAATTAATGTGTAAAGGAATGTCTCTTATGGGTTGTTATGGAGTGAAAGAAGCGGAGGCAGTTTGCATTCGGGAAGCTCTTAGCTGGTTAAAGGATACAGGCATGGGAGAGGTTGATGTGGAGACTGATTCTCATTTGGTTTATTTAGCTTTATGTTCGAACTCTTTTAATTCGGCTTTTGGTTTTATTATTTCTGACGTTAAAGAAGTTGCATCCATGATTAATGATGTACACTTCTGCTTTGCTAAGCGATCTGCGAATCGTGCCGCCCACACTGTTGCTAGGGAGGCCGTTTCTATGTCAGGTTGCGGGGAGTGGTTAGACACCCCTCCTCCTTTTCTTGTTGACTGTCTTTCTGATGATTTAATGCATTAAGTCTCTTATCTCAAAAAAAAAAAATTAATGTGATAGACTATAGACTTGCAAAGTATAAATGTGATGATTTTTTCCTTTAGATTAATCTTCGATTTTTCGATTTTCGATTGAAAAACCGATAACTGACCGAAAACCGAAATAACCGATTTTAGACCGTCAATTTTTCCATCAGTCATTTTTTTCCCACCCCATTCCATCCCCGACATTTAATTAAAGACTTAATACTGTACTAATATTTGAATTTGGTGTTTAAATTAAAATTTTAATATTGAAATTTTTTACTTAAATATTGAAACTACTAATTTGACTGGGACGGGAATTCTACGGAGTGAAAAATTCTCCACGTGGATAAGGATGAGACAGGGAGTGAAATGGGGTTTTGTGTACTAAAATGGGGAGTATACTCTTCTGCCCGCACCATTGTCATCCTTACTTAAATTCATAAGAGAGTGTTTTGCCGCTTTAAAAGAGAGAAAAACTCATTCCTTATTGTGAATACTTTCTGGTTTTAATGTCCAAATGTCCAATTACCATTTCTAACCTACCTGCTACTGAACCGAGACCAAGTAACTTGAATCATGTACATTTCAATGTGGTCATAATTTGAAGTAAAAATTACTCATTAAT
>NXFB01000036.1:135245-150373 GCA_002525835.2 Ipomoea batatas | reverse complement strand
TTTTTTTTTTAGTACTATTGACTCTTGTTACAATGTAGTATCTGTTTACAGCTACTTTCTCAACCTGCTGAAGCACAAAAAGCCAACAGTAGCCTCAACTAAGGCCCGAACCTATTTAAATGTTCACAATCTATATACTGAATATTCAGAATTAAATATTTATAATTTACATTGTAAACATTCCATATGTAAATTTACCTGGTATAACTATTAATTAAAAATACTCTGTAGTCTAAATTTGAATGGAAAGTAAACTGGCCTCTATATATATAAAACCAAACGTTTGATTGGAAGTTGGAACAAACACCGATATATATGATCAGAACCCAAAAGTGATTCCTTTCTAGCTTACCTTAGTCAGCTCCAGCCAATGGCCTCAAAATCCCATAAAAACTCCACTACCGCCACCGCCGCCGCCACCTCCACCATGGACGTCGAGAAAATATTCCACATGAATGGAGGAGTGGGCCAAACCAGCTATTACAACAACTCTTCCCTGCAAGTAACGTAACTAACTCTTCATTATATTATTCCTCTCTGGTCGATCTCTTCAATAATTCTGCTTAATTGTTAGTTAATTCCATCTTGTACGTGTTTTTTTTTGAGGGCTGCAGAAGAAGGGATCCGACAAGGTGAAGCACGTGACTCTAGAGACCATAGAACAAGTGTATGTATCGACGAATCCCAGAAGCTTGGGCATAGCCGACCTGGGATGTTCCTCGGGGCCCAACACCTTGTCCAACATTAAAGAAATAGTCGAAACCGTGGGGAAAACCAGCCGCCACCTTCTCTTGCCGGAGCCGGAGTTCCGGGTGTACCTTAACGATCTCCCCACCAACGACTTCAACGCCATCTTTCAGGCCTTGCCGGACTTCTACTGCGATCTCAAAAAGGAACGCAATCACGCCGGCGCCGGCCCCTCAATTTACGTCGCCGCTTACCCTGGCACCTTTTATGGAAGAATTTTCCCAGACAATTCCTTGCACTTTATTTATTCCTCCTACAGCTTGCACTGGCTCTCCAAGGTAATTACTTCAATTCATTTCTTTTATAAATTATTTATTTTATTTTATTTCTTCCACATCCCAACATAAACATATCTATATGCTTCCATTCATATGATATTATGATACATGGAATATAATAATTAATACATGTGTCGATCTATTTCGTTAGAATCATACTTTAATTACATGGTCAGATTCTATTACAAGTACCTCTGTTTTCTTCGTTAAAACTATAATTGAATTACTGTGTCAGATTTCGTTACAAGCAATCATATCATATGTTTGGTTATGCTAAATTTGGTAATCATCATGTAGGTATAGAAATTATATCATGTCCCAAAGTTTTATATATATATATATATATATATGCTTTATCATTTAAAATTTTAGTGTTTTAAATTTTGGTGGTGTATATACAACCGCACATGTATAGGTTCCACCAGGACTGTATGATGCACAGTGTGAGCCAATAAACAAAGGAAGCATATACATAACTGAGAGGAGCCCCCCAGAGGTGTCCAAAGCATATGTTGACCAATTTAATGTGGATTTCTCATTGTTCCTTCGTTTGAGGTCTGAGGAGCTAATAGTTGGAGGGAAAATGGTGTTGATTTTTCTGGGGAGGGAAACCCCTCTTCATATTGATAGAGGGAACTCTTTCTTCTGGGAACTTCTCACCCAATCATTCTCCACTTTAATATCACAGGTAACTCCACATCCTGATAATTCTTGAGTGACGAGGAAATTCACAGTCACTACTCATGCACGGAGAAAATTCTGCCTTGTAACCTTAGTAAGTAAAATACCACAAGTGATGTAAACTAATTGACTAGCTTTTACTCCAGTTGTGAGTGGCATAAAGTCAATAATCTGACCAATTTATTTGAGGTTACCCAGATCTTGATAATTCTTGGTTCATCTTTTTATTAGCATAGCCTTAATAAAATGAAGTTCACGTTGTTGTCGTTTACTTTAATTCTCCAGTTTTACATCATCTGTTTTCTGTTTAGGGTGATGTGGAGGAGAAGAAGCTCGACTCGTACGATGTGCATTTCTATGCACCATCCAAGGAGGATGTAGAGGAGGCAGTGAAGAGGGAGGGGTCGTTTGTGTTGGAGAGGCTAGAGATGTTCGAGATAGAGAAGGAAGTAGGGGATATCAATGGTGGGATGAAGATGAGCTATGGGAGGAGAGTTGCCATGGCAGTGAGGGCAATTCAAGAATCAATGATGACACACCATTTTGGAGGGGCAATAGTAGAGAGGTTGTTTGAGGAGTATGGAAGATTGGTGGACCAAGAAATGGGTAAACAAGAGATTCAACCCATCACGTTTGGGGTTGTACTTAGAAAAATTTGATGATTAGGAATTTAGGACTACATTGGCGTGCTCAAACTTTAGTCATGCTTGATGGTACTACGTAGCTAGCTAGGTAGGTCGAATGGCAATGTGGTGGGTGACTAGGAACCTACAACTTATGTAAAAAATTTTTCTCTCGTGAAGTGAAGTCGTTGGTTATCTTATTATGAATGCATATCTTTTCTTAGTGGTGAAGAGTTTTTTTTTTTTTTTACTTTACTTTTTACTGTTAACTGTTAAGTACATCCCCAAGTTGTTTGGAAATTTTAAAAATTGATTTCAGACCCGAGTTATTAAAGTATTAATGAAATATTAAGTTAATAGAAAATATTTATTCTAGTCTAAAAAAAGAAGAAGAAGACATGTTAACTCTCAATTTTCTCCACCATCTATCTGGTTATTATTCAATAAAAATCTTCTTCTGGCGGACAAATCAATAATTCAAGATTAAAATATATTGAGGTTGAACCGTTGAACCAAACAAAATATGTATTGGGTGAGGTATTGAGGTTGAACCAAACAAAAAAAAATTAAAAATATTTGGTGGACTCTTTTTATACTTTCAAATTTTACTCCCTCTCACAAGTTCTTGATCCTATCATTGTTTGCTAATTAAGTGTGTGATCTAGCCTCTTATCAAATAAATTCAAGCTTTATATAACTTTGTTTGAATCGTTTTATGATGTATTCAAAATATTATCTTCTTTCTTTTTTCTTTTTCTTTTTTGTTTTTTTGGGTGTTCATCTTCTTCTTTTTAGACTTAGACATGATGTTACTTTCCCTTTCTGTCCATATACATGCATTATCCTTAATTATATTTCGTGACTCACATGATTATGTTCTCTATATATTTTAATCACACCATCTTATCATAATGTCCAATATGTTACACACTAATATCTTGTAATAATTTGAAGATACGTATATGATTGTAACTCTAAAAGTTTAAAATTTTGTTATATTTTTATGTAAGAAAAATTACATAGATCATAATAAGATATGCTTAATCGAGAAGTTATTCGGATTTATGACGTGTTAAGCATATAATAAATATATATAAATTAATTAATAAAAGTATAGTCTTATTATTAGTTGAAATGAAACATATCATTCAATTTAGTATTACGACTTTAATTTACACCATTCTAACGAGGGAATATGTATGGCCACACGTCCCGTCAAAGAAAACATTTATCTTTACTTGAATTGGTAGAAAATATTAATAATTTTTTCACCTTTCCATTACTTTATATAGTGGGAGGTTGAGCTTTGATTTAATTATCTTTATATAATCCATGATAAAGAACCATAACAATAAGAAGATGGAAGCTAGATTTGTGAGTGGCTGTTGTGTATAAGGAGTACTATTTCAATTTAATTCAATAAAAAGATACAAAACTATCTTTCAATGGATATATTATTCCATCGTTATAAAATTCTAATCAAGTTTGATTCGTCAATCTCTCTTTATAAAAACAAAACAAAATATCATAAATCACAGTGTCTTGTCAATCAGTAAAGTAATCATATCAGTTCTATCGAAACATGTTAATTTATCCACAGAAATGGGGTAGGCATTTCTTGACTTGTACGTTTTGGATATATGCTTAATTAGCCAAGTCTCAATGTATTAATTGATTGTGATTTGTGACGCTTTAATATGACATGTTAATATGAAAGGCCAATTAATTCCCTTCCATATGCACTGTGGGACTTTTAGCTTGGATCATCACCACCATGTTATGTGTTTGGACGGATATGATTCTAAATTAAAGTTTGGATATCATCACACTACTTAGTCTCTTGTTACATTATGAAATTTGAATACACAACCCACTTTTTGATAATATCATTTGATTTTATTTATAGAAGTGACGGGTTAACTGGAATATTAGGCTTGAGACTGATTCATCGCATATATCTTTACATGGTAATTAGTCGAAGCACTCGTGCTTGAAGTGTCAAATCCATTGCACCTACTAGCTAGGAGTCATTGCATCTAGTGGAATAGTGGAGGTAAGGTATTAAACAATACACATGAAAGATTGTTGTGTCTATTGAATATACACCATACTTACATAAATATCTTATAATTGTAATGACAAAACATTTACCTACCTTAATTATACTGAACTTGAACACCAGACGCAATATTTAGCTCCATGTATTATCGGCTTTTATTAATTATTCATAGTATTAACCTACATTAATACCTTAACTTCAAAAGATGAAATTCTGACCTTTTATATAGTTGATAATAAATTTTATTAGCTTAGAAGAACCAAATTAATAATAAAATCTATTTTTATACACAAAATAAAAATCAAATTTGAAACTTTTTTTTAATGTAGAATCTCATCATACTTATATTATTAAAAATTATAAATTATTTCATTAATAAAATATTTTTAACCAAAGGGGGAGACTCAAAAAGAGAGTAGTTGGGGGCTTGGGGCTTTGGATAAGGACAAACATTAAAGTGGTTAGAAAAACATATTTACAACCATTAATTGTGTTTGATGTGCTTGATAAATATTTAATGATTGTGATTACGAATTCAAATATAGAGAATAATATGCCACAATATTCTTCCCAAATAATTGGAATTGAAGAGGACAGATAAAAGATTTCAGCTTTATAATAATTATTTTAGAAAATTATACACACAAAAATTTACTGTAAATTACATTATTGTATTGCAATTGCTATTTTTTGTTTGGACGTCACTAACATATTATAAAATGTTATAAGACATCATAGAAACTTTAAAAATATTATGATAAATTTCACATGAATTGTTAAGAAAGGTAGATGAGATGTCGTGGAAGCACTCAACTCGCAGTTGTTATCAAAAGGTGCATACTAAATAAAGTCCGTTTATCAATCTGAGTTACCCATCGCTTTATGACTTGAACCAATCATATTATTAAATAGTTTTTATAGGGAGTCGAACTTGAAACTAACATTGTGGTTACCAAATCTACTATCTAATTAGTTTGATTGAGATTGCCCGGAGTTCCTAATGTACCATAACTCTTAAAGCTTGTGATCAGACCTGACCCAATTTAAAAAGTGACAAATGGCTGTTTTTTTTTTTTTTTGAAACACTGATGATTCTTTTACAAGATAGTATATGTTCTATATTTTTTCAGCTCAAAAAATTAATGCCCCCACTATTCAGATTTGATCCTGTGACCGCCCATTTGGAATGGTAACATTTTCAAATTAAATTCCGCCTACAAAGAGTTTTTATATTTTTTTGTGAGTTAAAGTTAATTAATTATATTAACAAAATGTATACTCCCAGTCTCATTATATATGCGTGTTTATTGGGATAAAATGCATGGCCCAGTAGGCCTACTGGACAGAAGAAGAGGACAATGAGACAGTTGGGCCTATGTACCATTCGGCCCACTCAAAGGAAATTGTTGGGTCCACGAACATGATCGCAGTTTTTAGCAACAACTCCTAGCATTATTGTCTTCACTTCTCCCCATCCCATTTTCGTTAGCCTCGGGGTAGCGACTTATAATTACATGTTTTATGACTCTTCCTATTCTACATGATCAATATTTTTTTTCTTTTTCTCAAAAGCTTAAATCATCAACCCGACAAAGCATCTGAGAGGATGTAAATTATGATAACTCAACTAAACACAAAGTTAGACCTTTGCCCAGTTGAACTGCCCATGCCTACATGAACAATATTGTAAATAGAGATTTTTGTTTGTACACAAAAAGTAAAAATTTTCATTTTAAAGGTCTGCACACCCCAATCCAGTAAGATTGTAAGGAGTAAATCACGACACTTAAGCGACTTATTAGATGTGAGGATCAGTGGTTGGTGCCTTCAATGAGTCACCTCACAAGAAGGTGAAACTTTCACATCGTGGCTGTTAATATCGATCTCCTATACATGTTAAAACTAGTACATTGTGAAAATCCATCATTTTCCATTGATAGCAATCGCATTATAATGTGGGTCTTGATCTTAATACACGTGTATATATTCGATACTGTATAATTGTTTATCATAAATATGCCATGCGTTTTAGTCGGTATTTCTTTAGGAATACGCAATTAATAGAGAATCGTATTCGGCTATGAAAGGCAGGATTTGATAGCAGGTTTCCATGTTTTAAAAGGCAGCTATAATAATAATAATAATAATAATAATAATAATAATAATAATAATAATAATAATAATAATAATAATGCATAACATTAGTGGCATTACATTATATATTATATTAAGAATGAATATATTCCCATTCAATTCAATACATCAAGTTCCATCATATGACAAGAATTATTCTAACATTTTGCAGCTAGCCAGCGGCCCAGCTTCCTCATATTACACATTACAGCGTGCACGCCATGCATGCATACCATTTCCGAATACCACGGATTTTAGGATAATATATGAATATATCCTTATCCAAGCACTATATTATAAGATTTTCCCTAATAATATATAATATATATTATATATTATATATTAATACCTTAATTAAATGCTGCAAGTTGACTAGGCTTATTAAATGGTTTGATGGGAGACTCTGTGTCTAATATAAACCTGAATTGATAGGATACAAGATATTCATTATATCTCACCCAAAACTCACTTTATTTAAGCTCCAAATACCTTGTACATGGGCTTTGACTATTCTGTAGACCCAATTGACTCCTGAATATCTACTCTTTAGCCCAATTGTCATTTGACTTAGATCACAGGCATCAATTAGACCTTTCAAATGCATACCAAAGAGTAATTAAGTTCCTAAACTTTTTTTTTTAAAAAAATTGAATTAAAAAATTCATTTTATTACTTACATGAAAGTAATTGGTTAATCAACCCAATTGCATAATGATGGGTGAGGCTATGCACCTAGTTGAATAAGACAATCATATAATAAGAGTAATCGGAAGGACGGATGAATAGTTGAAGGAATTGGGTGGTCGGGGGGAAAGTATGGTGGAATAGGTGAATGGGTAGAAGATCCAGTCAGACCACCGAGGAATGGTTAGAAAAGCCAATCGAACATGCGAATGGGCATAATAATTGATAGAAGAGACAGTTGGACGGATGAATGAGAGAAGGAGCTAGACAATCCACGAAGCGAGTGAATGGAGGAGTCACTTGAAGGGAACAAATGGACAAAATAGTCGGGTAGCCATGCACAAGAATAAAGGGAAGAGTGTGGTAAATGAGCAGTTGAATGTGGGAGTTAGTGGGAGAGAAGAAAACCGGCCGATTAGAAGTACATGTGAAGTCAAATGCATGGTCGGGTTGAGGTAAAATGCGAATACCTAGGAGAGGGAAAGTTGGACAAAAATTCGAGAGGTCGGTCGGACTGGTTGACTTGAAGTTTGATCCAAGCGACTGCAAGGCTAATAGCCACATCTAGAAAACCTTCGTGGTGGATCTGACGAAAGATGGAGGAAAATCCAGAAGCAATAAGGAAAGAGAATTAATGTATTTGTTATGGATTGAGCTTACCAAATTTAGCTAGGCCTTGGGTTTCTAGTATAAATAGGAGAAAGAAACCCTAAAGAAGGGTTGAGCATTCACTACACACAAAAAGCAATAAAGCTATTTTCCAACTATATTCTATTTTGTTTTCCAAAAAAAAAAAACTTTATTCTGTTTTAATTTTTTTAGTAGTGTTGTCCCGCACTACTCTGCGAGGTTATAAAACCAACACATACAAATGAAAAATTAAGGTATCTAATTTGAGTTTTGTTTAGCTTAAAGACTTAATTAGCTTTTGACTTATATAGTTGAAGGGTATATTTAATCATTTTTCTAATTTTTTATTATATTTTTTTCTCCATCAATTTATTTTTGTGTGATTTACTCATAATATAATCAATTAAGTTGTAAAATTTGACCAAACCAACTTAGATATAATAATATTCTATTAAAAGAAGTTCATACGAGTGCAATACTGCAATGTAGGCATGTAGCATTTTCTTGTTTAGTGAAAATGTTTTTTTTTTTTAGTGTAACTTAAATATTTATCAATAAATCATTACAGAACTTTTGTTTTTCTAAATTTTCGAGATAAAATTCAAAAATCATTTCATGGAATGCCATATACAAGATGAAATTAACGGCATCGATTTACGGATTTACATTTTCTGCACACCAAAATTTGCAGGGTGGAATTGTTTTTAATTACTGTACATAATAATCTAACTTTATTTCCAATTTTAGGCGGTACTGAGATTGGCTATGAGCCTACGAAGATTGAAGAACAATATCCAACTTCTCTTCCTGATGAAACTTAATTTGCTTAGCAATGAAGGCCTCTATAGCTCTCTGGAACTCCTCATTGCTCAGATTTTCAACATCCAGTTCCGTCTCCGTCGGAGCGTTACTCGGATCTGTTACTTTCCGGCATTTCTCCGTCACCGTTCGCTGCAGCTTTCCGCAACTCTCCTCTCCCGATTTCTCCACGTTTAACTCGTCAGATCGAGTCCGCTTCAACGGAACTCTCGGTTTAAAACCGGTCGTTCGGGAAGCTTCGAGATTAGGAGCGACGAGAGCGGTGGTTTCGGAAACCGTTTGCTTGTCCTGGTACACGATCTCCGCCGGTTCCGTAACCGTATCGGAGTTTCCAGAGGCGACTTTCATGGAATAGTCGTTGTGACTGTTTTGGATGAGCGAGTTATAGATTTTAGTCTCCTCGGCGTGGCAGGTAATAGGAGATTGGCCGGAGAGGCGGCCGGATTTGAGGAGCAGAGTGAGGACGATGAAGTTGCCGAGAAGGAAAATGAAGAGCGGACTGATGATAAACGAAAAGGCTAAACGCAAATAGTCGCAGGAGATTTGAATGAGAATAGGCAAGCGAGTGGAGCTCCAGGAGAGGCAAACGAGGCCGAAACAGAGCTCGATCAGACGAAAAAGCATGGTGAAGCTTTTGAAATGGTCAAATTTCATGATCGATTTTTCAGAGTTGTTGAAATTCATAGCGTCCTCCATGTAAATGTAGTGCGTGAAGCTAGAAATTTGAAGAAATCAGAGAGAAGATGGGACTTACTAAGAAGCGTAGATGAGAAAAAGCAAGCTAGCTAGCAAGCAGCAATGTGTTGTCCGTGACCATTCACTGCTCTTGCTTTGACCACAAAAGTTTTGGAGAATAGAAGACCTTCATTTCCATGAAAAGTTCCTCGCTTTATATAGAGGAGAGTCCCTGCGGGTTGGACTTTTGGAACGTCGATGCGTTGCGGGCACCTACTCTTTTTTAATTCAAAACTTTTTACAATTATGCGCCTGTATTACCTGGCAAATTATATCCAGATCAGGGCCAACATTGCAACGTGGACTTTGCGGACTTTGGTTCATTAGGCATTCTTCAATAGTTAAATTTGGGTATAGTTTTTGAACCGTTGTTATAACTTATAAGTGTGATTAAGAAAGAGAAAATAAGGTGAAGGAATAAAAATAAAATGAAAAAATAAAACAAAACTAAAAAAAAAAATAAAGAAAAAAATGAGGAATTACGCGCCCAGGCTGGGTGAGGCGCAAATTAAATGCTACAGTGAACCCCACCAATTTCTGCCAAAATCCCAACATTTGCAGGAGAAAAACGTCTAAAAAATTTACCTATTCCCATTTGTATAAAACTCATGCATTAGTTTTTAGTCCTAAAACTTTGTGCCAATAACAACTAATGGAGAAGGCCTTACACGTAATTTAACTTTTCACATAATTCATATTTATAATACACATACACATAAATATAATTACGGTAAGTGTTTATGTGTCATCAGTTATATAATATACAGAATTTATGTTCATAATACACAAAATTCATGTTTGTTATATCGTGTTTATGTGTATGTGTATTCTGAACCTGAAATGTGGACTATAGTCCATGATATAACGATAAAACGTAACAATTGCAATATTTTGTTTTTTTTTTAAAGAAAAAAACAACAATTGCAATATTTCAAGAACACAAAACGTACTTTCATTAAAATTGTCAAAGAAGTCAACCCCAAATCATATCCTTTGCTCGGGGTATTTGTATACCTACTCTGCTCATAAATGTTACTAATTATTACACAATTGTATAAAGCTTTCAATTGTATTTTTTATCAAATTAATTATGTTTTATATTTTGTTTCAAATATTTTTTATCTTGATATATTTTGATTTTTCATCACTAGTCAACAATATTTATAACTCGGTATCTAAGTCTTTTAGTTTTTTTTTTTCTTCAAAATATCTCGTTAATTTTAATCTTTCGCCCACACTATAGAAGATCTCTGGCTCCTGCATTGTTTGTTGCATAGCCTATATGAATACCTTAAAACTGTAACGATCAGACATTCACAAGTCAACAAGAAAACTCTATATAAAAAATTGGAAAATACTACTTAGACTCTCAAGTTATAATCCATACTTTACTCCCTCACACAAAAAGTTTGATGTTGACACTTTTTTTTAGACCCACCTAATGAAGATAACCTATCATACCTTGTCACGTTAGGGAGTAAAAGTGAGGGAATAAAAAATAGAGTTCATGTAATAGAACTCTATAAAATTTTGCTTAGCTTGTTATGTGCATTTTTTCATCAATATAATGTTAGATATTGACCAGGTTTGCAGATGATGACAGTAAATTTTCTGTACCTAATATGGATGTACTATTATTTTTTTTTTGAAAATGGATGTACTATTATTAAAATTTACAGTGGAGTGTGTCGCAGCTGCTGCATGGGACCCGGCCCCTACCCATCCAACCTAAGAATCTGCAGGAAGAAGGTTTGATAGATGGGTTATACTGTGGGATATTGATATATGACCCATGCTAAATAGTAGTCAAAAGTGTGTTTGAAGAGCATTGCCCTGTAGTCTAAGGACACAGTCCTCCCCAGCTTTCAAAAACACTCAGAATTCCCATAGTTTCGCTCCAAACTTTCATTTCACGCTTGGACGGACTACTCAAAACATTATTTAATTATGATTTATACCATACATTATTGAAGTCATGACACAATCTACTCTTCTCATCTGTACAATCCTAGGTGCGTGCAGTGCTAGCTAGTGTTTTCAGTTTGATTCGATCATTAATTTATCCATAAGATTCAAATTACAGTACTAAATAGTTTCAAACTTTATGAACGAAATAGCAAACCGTAAGTATTGATGAGATCGAAATCCCCATCTTTAGTATGTGTTAGTTTTTTAGGCCATCCATAATGGTAAAGGATGTTTTTCATTTAATATTATCAACAAAATAAAAATAAAATAGATTAGTCAAGATTTAAGAAAGTGGTTCTCCCAGCGGACACATGCACCATACGTAGCCAACTGGGGTGACACGTTGCACTTTCCTCAACAATTTTTAGAACCAAGTGGTAAGCGTTTGTTAGCTCCATCCACACCTTATACAAGCGTTTGTTAGCTCCATCATCGACGACACCTTAGAAAGGCGAATTAAGCATATTACCATCGAAATATGACAATAATTGTTATTTAAGTATATAATTAAATAAAATTGCGTCTTGCTACTAGCTATAACTTGAGCTAGTAATGTGAGGAGATTGTAGGGTAGTGGCTAAAAGAGCCGAGACCAGCATCATATCTTACCATTGAAACATAGCTCTGACATTGGCGCAAATATATAAACGAAAAAAAAAAAAAGTTGCACCTTGACTACAAGCTATTGTTGCAAAACCTTCCTAATACACATGTTAGCATACGATGAGGTCCCTTGTGAAGTATAATTGCTTAGATTGCCGATAAATACAACAAATTAAACATGCATTATAAAAGGAGTAGATATTTACTACATTGAATATACCTTATTCTCAAATCTCAAGTGACTAAAACAATTTATTGTTCTATCGCTAGCTCTTCTTATACTGTCTATTTCGTCTAATTAATCACCAGGCTAATTAATTGTATCGAATTCCATTAATTTGTGTTGACACACCTATAGATTGAATAACACCAACAAACTCATATGGAGGTGTTTCTGGGGATGCCCTATGTGCTGGGAAGTGATACAATGCATGTGGTAATGATGAATTGGATGGATAAAAGGCAAGATCGAAGCCAATTGTTTGTCAACACATGAACAGCGAAAGAGAACACAGATCGATTATTCATATATTCCAGTAAGGACTGGCTTTGAATAATATAAACCAAATAGATGAACATCATACGTGTAAAGAGCAGCAAAGAATATTATTTGCAAATTAAAGGGCATTTGAGGAATTGGCTTAGTCATCATCTTTGATATAAAAACTATACGACCCACCAAAAATATCCATGATATTATTCTTTGCTTCTTTTATCAGACATATTCTGTGGTTTTAGTGAGCTCCCCATAAAGTTGTGATACAGACAACCTCTTATACATGTCTTTCTCTTGGTTTACTTTGAAAGTATGACAAGCACTTTAAGAATATATGATAATGTTCCAACATTCAATTCTCTGGGAATTTATTGCATGCCTTAAATGGAGTAGCAGCATTACTCTTCCTATGCTAGCCCCAAATGCTAAATTCTGTCATTCCCGAACATCCACACTCAGACCCGACAGGATAGTGGATGGTAAATCACAACAACTCAAGGGTTCATTAAGTGGGAGCATCAATCACTACTATACATCCACAAAGAGCTCACCATATTAGATGAAACTCCCACATTGCAGCTATTACTATTCAAGATTATGAGAAGGTGAGCAGTCACTTTGAAGCGAGCCGTCATCCACGTGAAAAGGTTTAAGATAATTTCGCTATTGTTAAAGAATGTGAATGATTAGACGAGTGAGGTCACGGCCTGACTTCTTTAACGAGTATACTCGATGTGCGGATAGGTACCAACCTCTGGGAGTGGACTACTGAACAATGGAACATGGCACACGGGTTTGAACGATTACTACGAGATAGAAATAAGGGATTTTTTTCCAATGTATTTTCCTATTTATTTAATTTTTAAATAAATTTGTTGTAGTATCTTTGTAATATATTTTTATTATTGAATAAAAATATAATTGATACATTGTGTTAATTGAATCTTGGTACATACGAATTATTTGGTAAAATAATGTTAAATGTATGAAAAGATTCAATATGAATGCTTTGTACATACGTAGCATTATTTGGAAAATGCTAAAATGACTTAATGGCTGAAACGAAATGTAACAAGTGTGTTGCATGTTGAAATCCCGCAAGGACTTCGGTTCTAGTTCATGTAGAACGATAAGGATTTCAAGAATAAATTTGTCAAAATTTGGATAGCTATATAATCGTGAGCGTTACAGCTCAAGTGTATTGAATATTTTTAATAATATTCTTAATACGATTATATATATAAACTTGCTTCAACTAGTTGGAAATTTTGGTTGATTTGATATTGTTAATTGTGTTAAAATTAACTTGATCAAAAATTTCAAATTGTACTAGTATGAAATTTAATTTGAGACAAATGATGAAATGTTGGGTCATTAAACTGTCTAATATTACAACTTTTTACTTCGGTTAGTGCTATGAAAGGTAGGTACGTAGCAGTACCTATTTACGTTTGTTATTAAGCTTAATTGCTTAAATATGAATGTTGGTAGTACTGGAGGGTAGTGATTAATGCAAATATTATAGAACTAATTGTAGACTAGATGATCCAATAATAACCTTAAAAAGATGACATCTTTTGCACTTATCAACAGGGTAATTGGTAAACACCCGACCCGAACCACAGACAGACAAGCGGGCGCGGAATTAAACATCCACCCGTTATGCTGATGAGAGAAGTCATTGCCAACGGCTCCACTTCGCATTCAAGATTGACATCATGAAGACCGTTAGAACTCGCAGAAAAAGAATCGTTGCACTTGGAGTATAAGTAGAAGCCTATTGTAGGAGGAGAGGGGGGACACTTTGGTTTATTACACACAACAGTACAACACTATTATACTGAAACTGATTATCTATTGTACTAAACTACTGTTACACACTTATCAAATATATCCGGTAACTATACTTACCGTCATTTGCACATATTTATTCTTTATAAGACTAAGATAGAAAAATCAAATTAATTGTGTAATTGGTGCGATTAAAAGCGATCAAAGTGGTGAATATGAAACACCTATTGGTGATTTCTGCGCAAGCGTTGGTACCATACTCGAGCGTATGGCACGGTGTTCCCTTTTAAGTGCGTGATTTTTGTGCTTAAGGTGCGTCAGTTATTCAGTGCGTGAAATTAAGGTGCGTTTTTGTTGAAGCTTAAGATATGTCGGTCTAAAGCTTTAGGTGCATGATTTTATCTCTTAAGGTGCGTGGTTTTCGTTCTTAAGGTGCGTGATTTGTGTGCTTAAGGTGCGTCAATTGTTGAAACTTAATGTGGATCGGTCTAAAATTTTAGGTACGTGATTTTCCTTCTTTAGGTGCATGGTTTTCCTTCTTAAAGTGTTTTATTTCTGTACTTGAGATGCGTTAGTTATAATACTTAAAGTGCGACATTTTAAAACTTTAGGTGCGTATTTTGTGTTCTTAAAGTGCGTAGTTTGAGTACTTAATGTGCGCGATTTTAATGCTTAAGGTTAAAGTGTGTGGTTTCCTTTTAAACGTAACGCACGCTTTTTTTTTCAATTTTTATAGTTTTGAACCATTGATCTAGATTTAATCATCTGCTCAGATTAAACCACATATTTGCACCTAAACAAATTCCCGCACCAGATCTCGTGTATGTATGTATGTATGTATGTATGTATATATATATATATATATATATATATATATATAT
>NXFB01000036.1:121597-135163 GCA_002525835.2 Ipomoea batatas | reverse complement strand
TAATAGTGATAAAAAAATTCTATGCATGCATAATTAATAAACTTTTATGAGGGTAAAATAGTCCACTTGTGTTATACTTTCTTCCCGAATTCCTTTACAAAACAAAATACCAATATTTTACTAGGATTTTGTTTTCCTTCCCTCTTAGGAAGTAGAATTCCAATGGAAAATATTTTCCATCCAACCAAACAACATAAAATATGATTTTCTCCACTTTTAGGAAATCTTTCTATGGAAAGGATTTTCCATCCAACCAAGCATTCCCTTAATAATTTGCAAAGCATACATAAAAAGTAAAACATATTTTTGCGTATTAAACAATAATCTATGCATATGTAGGCTCTATTTGGTAATATTCTCAAAATAAGTTAGTTGCTTAAAATAATAACTTATTGTTATAAGCTTTGTTTGGTAGTGTTTTAAAAAATATAAGCTAGTAGCTTCCTATTTTTTTTTCAATTTTTATCCTAATTATTTAAATAAGTGGCATCTTTTATCTCTCAGAATTAAAATTCTTTTGACCCTTTCTCATCAATATATTTGATTGTAATTTAAATTTGACATTTGTGTTTGAACATTAATTTTAGTGTGAACTAATTTTATGAATTATAAACATTTTGTTTTACTTTATATATTTTCAAATATATGTTCTTACTTTTTATTTTATTAAAATATATTGATTTCATTATTTTATATTTTAGAACTTATAGCTTTTCAGCTTTCAACTACTTTTTCAGTTAGGTTTGACAAACATCACCGTAATAATTCATCCCACTAATTTTATCCATTTAAACTGTGGCATAAAACAGAAAAGGTAAAGACAATAATATAATAATTATTTTTTTTAAAAAAAAACTACATCTCATACATAAAACTTGAAGCAACAACGTAACTTGGGTATCATCAATGATTGAACTGCTGTTATAACTTCTGTTATATTTTCCACTATTGTTACTATGTACAAGCATCCACCATATATTTTCTTATCTTGTTAAATAATAACAATATGTAAACATTATATATTGGAGTTATACGTTAGTTATTTTTTAAATATAAATATCAAATTTATAAAAATGTTTTACACCATTATTATTATTATTATTTACTATAATTTAAACATCTAAAGTCTAAATAAATTTAAATTTTGAAAATAAAATACTAATATTGGGTACTCATTTTTTGCAAATCGCGCATAAAAAATACTAGTTGTTATAATGTATGTGTCGTAAATCTTTTTCTTTTAATTTGAATTTCAATAAAATAATATTTAAAGTAACTTTATTGATTTAATATTACGGAAATTCCCATGTACGTAATATATGAATGAAGTTAGAATGTGCCATCAAGTTGCCATCTTCCTTCAATTTAATAATAACAACTTTTTATTTCATATATTATGCTATTGGTATATAAAATTAAAAGTACTTTAAAAACATTTAAATAAATAATTGATTTGAAATAATTAGTCAATTAGTTGGTAAAAAAAACGTGATATAATAAGATTTCAAGTCTACTTAAGAAGGTGGATTCAAGCAATCTCTCTTCTGCTTACTCCATGGTCATGATGAATTCTATTTATGTATTGCACATCATATAGTTTATTTTAACTTGTCTTAACACAAAAATATTCGTAATTTTTGCAGTTATGATTTTCATGTAAAATCTATATTTATCCTTATTTATTTTTCCTAGCAATATATACCTAATATTTATATTTCGTATAATATTGGTGAGATGAATTTTTAACATTAATAATAAAATATACTCATATTGTTTATAAATTACACAAACGTGACAGAATAATGCTTGTAATATTAATAAAAAAATATTTACATAATATAAACCATCAAATAATAATTACATATTTTTCTTATCACCAAAAATAATAAGTAGACGTGAGTTTGGTAGTACTTCAAAAATAATTATTAAAAAAAAAAGAATAGATGGACTGCGCACTTATTTGGGTAATAATCAATGTGTAACACTAACCAACTTAGTTGGCGAGAGTGATGGTGCGCTAAGTCCTTTAAAGAAATGTTGGTAAGCATCCACTATGATTAATTTAAATATGGTACTTTAATAGAGTGATGCTTGGGTTTTGCGATTTGGGGAAGTCTGTAGATTCGGTTGTTGTTGTTTTCTCACGTAACAATTTCTTATAAATATTAAAAGATTTTTGGTTGCAATGATTGCTGATTTGCATTGCAATATATTTGTGCGACAGATCAGCGCCGGTCACTTGTTTGTTCTCCACGGACCACAGTCCACACTTTGCTGACGATATAGAGACAAGAATTGAATATAATACAACAATATAATGTCGTGGGCGAATCCAATCATCGTTATCCGTCCGACAGAAGCAGTTGTTCCCTGCTTCAGGTTTGGCAATCCCAGCAGTTTTGTCGCCCTGAGACTGAGACTGAGAGCAGGATTTCCGATGAAAGTTCCTCGGAGGTCCGTGTACTGGATTAGCCGAAGCCGCCGGAGCGTTGGAGTGGAGGATGAGGACTACGGTGTTCTTCCCACAGGGTTCGAACTAGAACAACAACACCTTATTAATGGGTCGTCCCAGATTAATATTGTCGGATTTTCTCATCTTGAACCCACTCTCAACAATATGGTCCGTATTTTTAATTTTCTACAACGTTATTACATATATAATTTATATTGAGTGAAAGCTGTGAAATGCAGAGTAAATGGGTGGTGGTTGCAGTGTTTGGTGCAATTTTGCTATGGAGGCATGATGCGGAATCACTATGGGCTGCAATGGGCTCAGCTATAAATTCCACTCTCTCAATCATTCTGAAGAGGATGCTCAACCAAAAACGCCCTTCTTCCACGTTAAGATCAGATCCCGGAATGCCATCTTCACACGCCCAATCTATATTCTTCATAGCTACATTCTCTGTTGTTTCAAGTAAATTATGCACTACTTTGTTACTGCATTTCTTAATATGCAATACATTAACTTCATATATGTTAAATAATGCAATATATGAATTGTAGTGGTTGAATGTTTTGGACTGAATGGTTGGACTGCAGCACTCAGCTGGCTTATCTTTGCACTGGCCTCTTATTTTGTAAGTCTACATCGATCACCAACTTGGTTTATTGCAATACATTATTCCAGACAAGAATCAATATGAGGTTACTTTAATTTCCATTTTTGCAGTCATGGTTAAGAATTTCGCAGAAACTTCACTCAATCAGCCAAGTACTTGTGGGTGCTGTTCTGGGCTTCTGCTTTTCTGCTCTCTGGTTTTGGTTATGGGATGCCGTTTTTATGAAGGCATTCGTATCATCCCTGTTGGTCAGGATCATTGTGCTTCTTGGTGCTGCAGGATTTTGTGTTGCCTTTATCATATATTTTATTAGGTACTAATGGGTTATTGATGAACAATGACAATTTTTATTTTTTATTTTTTGGTATAGTGGCCATCTATTTAGCTGATTATTTATCAACAGGTTAAGGGGTTAAACACCCCCACCCCCGCCAGACATTTTTTTTTTTAAATGTGATTTGTGCTAGCTGATGATTTGCTTTTATTAATGGTAGGCACATTGAACAAGCAAGGCAGTTAATGTCATCAGGAATATGTACTTTTTGATTCTTCGATTATCTTGAATATTTACTGTGTTTATAATTTTTCATGAAGTTTAGCTTTCGGTTTACTTTGGTTATGTGTTGTGCGGTGAATTGTACAATTGTAAATGTATAATGAGTATAATTTAATTACGTTATTCACCATTTAATTGTAATGGTTGAAATCAAAAGTCCAACATATTCATATTCATGCATTATAAAGATAAAAATACAATTACAATCAGTCACTATTAGAACTTGAGATATCCCATGTATAATGGTTTTGTTCTTGACAATTTTCAGAGTGACCAAAATTACCATACATGTTTTTAACAACTCTTTGTCGAGCATACCATGCTTTTCTGTAAGAAACATCGATCCCAAACTTGCTTTTAACATCCATCTGAATATGTTTAACTTTGTACCCAGAATCAACCCTCAATTTTTGTCGGACTAAATTGGCTATAATTTCGCTGTTGCAATTGACGTTGTCGTTGCCATGGCTGTAATCCACCTTACACGTGTGTATGTTGCAAAACTTTTTGATCTGCCATTCTCCGCTGAATCCATACATTTGACCAGCAGACAACGACCAAAAACATGGCTGCAAATTATCATCACTGTGCACACAAACGGCCTTCCACCTGCGGCTTTTCTTGTGCTTGGTTCTGAACTGCTTTCTTTCCTTCAAATGATATAATGTGACAGCATTTTTCAACTCATGGAACCCACTAAACACCATACGAACTTCTAAAATATTTTCGGTTGGGCTATAAATAGGCAGAGATTCATCGTCACGCTCTGGGTACCATGGTCTAAATGTGACAGGGGCATGATAAAATGGTATATCTGCGTCTGGCACCCGAGGATATGCTTTTGTTTTCCCTAGTCGCCCTTTAACTGTCATGGGGTTATCCGGTTCTTTAACGAATTTAAAATCAGACATATTAAAACTCTGCACATTAAGCCCCTGGCTTTCTAAATTGCTTCCATGACTCGACTCTATAATGTTAGATGTGTGCCCAAAATGTGTACTATCGGACCCAAATGTTGTGTGGTTTTCACCGGAGGATTGTATGATTCCGGTTAGTAACTCAGTGAAGCTCATATCGGTGGTTTCTGCAAATATTGGTGTTACATATACGTGCAATTCCCCGACACGTGAAGTTTGTTCTATAAAATAATGCCACGACTCATCACTCACTATCGGGAATAAAACATGTGTGAAGCTGCTTCCTTTTGTGTTTACTAGCAACCTACCCGTTAAATTCAATATGCAATGTGAGTCCCCCATGGCCCGACGTATTGTAGCAAGAATGTCGAGAAATGCAGATCGACGAGGTAAGTACACACTAGTCTTTGGGGGTATTGTGTACCGAAGCTGAAATGGGGTTCCACTTTGATCGACTTGACCGCCCCAGTAGAGTTGAACAATAACCTGGTCTTTAACACCTGCATTGCAAAATTATACAGAGATGTATATAGTATAGAACTTAAGTTTGAGTTGAAATAAATTAAAATGAATATCACATACCAGCCATATGAGCAAAGTTTTTCTCACTGATAGATGTGCCGCTTTGTTTCAATGAGAAGATGAGTTTGAGGTTCTGTGTTCAAAGAAATCTGACTATAAATTGGATCAACAAGAGCATGCCCTGGTATATGAAGGCGGGAAAAGTGAAATTTTCCACATAAAACGCTATCGCCGGTACCATTTTTATCAGAACTGACTGCTTTAGTCTGGGTCTCCATCGGAAAACTGTACATTTTCTGACATCACGATGCCTTAGGTATGAATTGTATTGGTTCAATGTTTTGGACTGAATGGTTGGGTAGCACTACTCACTGCTCACACGTCTTATCTTTGCACTGGGCTCTAAGCTCTGAGTTTATAATTAAGTCTACATCACCAACTTGGTTTATATTGCAGTAGTTTTCAAATGACTCTAGTTTCAAAAAATACTAGATGCACTCCTAAAATTATACTCTCAACTTTTACTCTCACTTGTGTTCAAATTTGAATTGGCATGCCAAGTCATCTTGCAAAAGCCTCCCTTTCAAGGATAATGATAACCTAGTCGAGACCCCTAGACATGTCAAAGTTAAAACTAAGGTTGACCTCACTCCTGCCAATATGAGATTGACAAAGTGATGTGACATTGGCTATAAATATTTTTTTAATGATGAAGTGGATTGCAAATTTGCAATCCGTAGTTGTTGCAGCAGCTTTTGTACTTTTTTCTTTAAAAAATTTGTTTATTTTTTTTTGTTTTCTTTTATTTTCTATTTTATTTATTTATTTATTAATATTTTAAAGTGATGTAATATTGCAGAGATGTAATGTGAATAGTAAATGAAATGCAAATTGAGTCATGTGGAAGTGAGACACATTTGTTAGAGTGAGAGAAATTTACTAGAATAAGGATAGCCTAATAAGGTTAGATGAGAAAGTCTAATTCTTGGGGTTAGCCGGAGAGCTAAACCACCTAAACGCGATAGGTTGTATATTTGTATGATTAAGAATGTTCAAAAAAAATCTCAAAAAGAGTGACCAAGTTAATAAAGTATAATTTTCTATCACAAATTTAATTATTATGGAGCCTAATAAAAGTTGCAAGTTTCACTCATCATAAGAAAAAAAATCAAAAATAATGTAAACATTAAATGTGCAATGCATCTAAAGGCCCTTAACTCATGGGCCGAGTAACAATGGCCCCAAAACGGTATTGATACCAAATAATGAAGAAATAAATTTCAAAAGTCGATCAAATTAGAAAAGCTATAAAATTGTTGTAACTTGTAAATGTGTTAAAACTTTTTATAATTTAAATGATGCTTGACGTAACGAGGTGCACGGCGCTCACGATTGTAGCGTGATTTACACGTACGATTATTATTTGCTCTTATAAAAACAATTTCTCAACTAAAAAATATTTTAAAAATTTTCCTTTGCTGTCCCAGACTCTCAGTCTCCATTTTGCTATCTACTATAGGCTTATTGACTAAACCGACACAATTCATACTTATTGACTATAGCCGACACTATCGAAATTGGATTAAGTAGGGCCCATCGGCCCATTAATGTGGGGTACAACATAGGCCCGTAACCAGCGCCCATTCCGCGTCCAAATACTGTTGCCACGAGGAGCAATAAGATCTTGCCACCTAGCTTTCCTTATAGGAGAAGCTGAATCGAAACATCCCTTTTCTCTTCTGATCTACTCCGCGTGTATTTGCTTGTCTTGCCGAGCTACCACGTCGTAGTAGTTAATGTTAGTTGTGGTTCAAATTTACACGCCCATTATGCGAATTAATTAATGTCTAATATTTATATTTAAATAAATAATTTAAAGTATATCGATTATATAGGAGAAGTTCGTAAACTAGTAATTGATTGTTGAATTTGTTTATTAATTAAAATAGATAATTAAAAATATATGAATATAAGATAATATAATAGATTTATTATAATTGTTACTAAAACAAAATTTTGTAATTTTGTAAAATCAATAGTCTAAATGCCTTGTGGTCCAGTGACACCAAATTACTTATGGGAGGTTGTGGGTTCAATAGGCAGATACTTCATTGTAATAAAGTTAGTAGTATTCAAAAAAATAAAATACTACTTTTGGTTTGAATTTCTTTAAGTCTTCTCAATTTCATTTTGAGTAGCATTGTCATTGTCTTCATCTTCACTATTTGTCATCTTCTTTTCTGTTGATAGTGTATTTGTGTCGTTTGTAATTAGGTTACTGGTATGGTGGTAGGATATATAGATGGTAGCAAGAGTCATGCAATGACATTATGGTATAGGAAGCTGTGGATTTGTCTTGTTGTGTATATGACTGGATCTTAGTTGTAATATGAACTCTTGATCTTGCAACTGCCTGTTGATATTTTACAATTGTTGTTTTTTTTCCTACATGTTTCATGTGGAAGTATTGAATAAAATATTAATATTTATTATATTTGTAGAAGGTTCATGAGTAGTACCGCTTATCCTATTTTCATAACTTGTTTACTTAATAGTAACAACAATAACTCTACAAGCAGTACTAATACTAATGCCGCAACATGTATAATTTCATCAAAAATTTCTACATTCATTTTGCATCAGTTCATTCTCAAGTGCATATTTTTGGAATTAGTATGAATGAGTGTAATACTTGATTTTATGTGTGTGCATCTATGTGTGTGTGTGTGTGTGTGTGTTTTTTTTTTTTTAATTGAATTGATACTAACCTTGGAGTTATATTGTTTGTCACTTTGTGCATAAACTTTTTTTTAAAGAGAGACTACATCCTATACAAACCAAGTATTTTTATTGTCAAAGTTGATGATGTTTTTGCCTTTGATTTAAGTAGGTTGAGTCTAGAAGATGAAATAAAATGTAAATTTATATTAGTTTTAATGTGTATAAATGCACAAAAAGTATTTTACATACACGATCAATAAATGCAACAATCGTGGCTAGTTTGAAATTTCTTCATTTTTTAGATTTGTCAAATTTTGTTGTAGTCTCGACATCTTTTCAATGCGTCAAGTGTGTCACGATGCTCTATTGCCCTACATTGACATTTTTAATAATGAATTTTACATAAGATAATGATCTAATTAACATTTACATATTATTATCAACATAAAAGCATATCAGTATTTTAGGTGTTCTGCTCGGGTTCATTTGGTTCAACCATTATTGTTAAATGAGTTCTTGTGGATAGAGAAATCCCTAGTTTAAGAAATAAGATTATATAAGGTAGCACAAATTTAAACATTTTAAATCATCTTAATAAAGAAATACAATTTACATTTAAATTGAACAACTATGATGTAGTTCGAAAGATATTAAGGCGTAGTTTCCAGTTTCAATATATTGGATTATTTGAATAATTTCTTTGTCAATAAATCATCTCCAAGTAGTTAATATGATTGGGTTCAAACTATTTTTTTAATTCCATGATATTAATAATATACTTGGTAAATAAATATATAACATTATTTTGCATTAGAACTTTGATATTTAATTTCAAGATAGTATAAAAAGAAAAGAATAGAAAATGTAGTGAATATAATCAATTAATGAATTTGAATGTAAGGAATCTTTGAATTGAATAAAATAAAGACAATGTAATCACATTCTTAATGAATATTTGAAAATAAAGATAATATCTTTGAATTGTAAGGAATCTTTGAATTTGACTTTGTAATGAAATTAAAAAGTTTAATGGTATATATATTAGTTCAAAACCACATTCCAATCCAATGTGGAATGGAGGCTATTCAAACCTTTCTAACTCAAATGAAGACAATTTGAGAATCATATATATTAGGTCAAATTCGTCATTTCACTTATAATAATCTGAATTTACTTGTGTCCGATCCAAATCCAAGATGATTTCTACTAAAAACTATACAACTAATATTAGTTTCTATATCTTGCGAGGTAAAATTAATCTAACTAAACTTTAATTGATCACTCATAGACATTGTTGTATAAAATGGAATCCAAATATATATATATATATAACCAGTTCCATACATTACTATATACGAGTACTACTCAACACAAAATAAAATGCTATGTAACAAAGAGCAAGCTTGTACATGGCCGCGAGAAACCTAGTACGACCGGCAAAGAAACCTAAGCCGCAGGTGGAGCGGTTATGTACTGCTGAGCAAGACCAAGCTTCATCTTGAATTCGGTAGCTTCATCTTCACCATTAACCGACAAAAAATTGGCAGTATTATTCTTGTAGTCCAAAGACTCATCATTATATATATCCCACCATTTCTGAACAAGCATCTTGATATCTTCCCTGTCTGTGTTCTCTTCTTCGCCGGTGTACTCCCACGGCCGTGACCCGGCGGCGCAGTAATTAACAACCTTGGCTTTCCCAAGCTCAACGTTCGCCGGGTGGCGCCATAACATGGCTAAAACCAAGTTGTAGGCATTTGGGATTGGCATGTACACATCCCTGAAGAACATGTTCAAGAAATCCTGCTCGGCAAAAGGGGTGGAAGGGGAAGATTTGAGAGCTTCGAAGAGGGCATTCCAGGTGGAGAGATTAGGCTCACAGACAAACATTCCTGTGTTGAAGTATAGTGGTGGCTTGAGGCCTAATTTTTGAGTCCATTGGACTTTGTCTGGGCACTGTTGGCAATACCCAATTTTGTACTGGGGTGTGTGACTCCAACTCTCTTCACAGAAGCAGTCCATTACTGCATATAAGTAGCCATCTGGCAAGTCAAAGAGGCTGTCAATGTTGACAAATACTTGGGTGTCCGCTTCCAAGTATATTATCTTGCTATGTTGCACAAACTGCAATTAAAAAAAATAATGTATCAATATAATATATATTAACCAATGTGGTTAGTCTAATCTTGTGAGATTCCTAGAAGGGTTAATCATGGTGACTTAGCAGCCTATGACGGATACCAGCACCATAATGGATCTAATTTCTTATGACAGTCAAAATAGAATAGAATTTTGTGTTTTTGTCCACAATCTGTCTAACGATTATTGATTACCTCCCAAATACGGAGCTTGGAGTAGTTGATAACGTAGCTATCCTTACAGAAGTGAGATTGGTTCTGAGGCGGATAAACCGGCTGGATCTCACGGACAACGCAGCCCTGATTCAGCAATAGACGGCGGTGCTCTTCCGAGACGTCTGGTAAAACCGCCACCACAAGTGGGTAAGCCGCTTTCACCTTCCTCAGCCCCTTGGCTAGTCCTACCACGCCTTTGACGGAGTCCCCATTTCCGGCCAAGAATGTGACATAAGCGCGGCTGCTCATCATCAGACTCTTGACATTATTACTTAGAAACCTGCAGGGTTTAGCACTAACGAGAATACCTCCTGTAGCCATTCTCAAAGGGGAGGAAATTAAACAAGTTTGATTTGAGGGAGAGGGGGTTGGTTATGACTGATAGAGCCTGCAATTGTGTTGTTTATTTATATAGGATGGAGCTGCATGCATGGGGCCATAATGCCCATGCATCAAACCTAAAACAAACGACAAATCAATCTTCAAATTCCGATCGTCATCACTTATCGTTTACTATTCTCTTTTACTTTCCCTTTGGCCTCATCTACCAGTAGTTGCCTTGATTAATATATACTTTTATTATTGGGTTTATCGAGGCAAACCCCACTCCTCTTCCGAGTATGTGGCAAACCCTCGCCCTGTGATCCTAGCCGGCAAAGGACCACAAGGAGGTTAACCAACCTAGGTTGCCCATAGCTGACCGGCTCAAACCCGGGTGGCAGACGGTTTCGAACTCAGGACCTCACGGCCGCGAGCGTCTTGGTCTTGCCACTCAGGCTGCCCTTACGGGCATATATACTTTTATTATGTGGCAGGTTTTATTCGAATGATAGGTACGTAGGAAATAGAATACGGTGTCACGGATTTTGATTCATTTTATTATTATTGTTGGATTTGTTTTGAATTCTATATAATTAAATCTAAAATAGTTTTATGATTATACTTGGGTGAATTATATTATGAAGTCGAGGTGTTGCATTACTAGTTTACAATTGTTTGGCTATACTATACCTAACGGCCAGTCCTGTAGTCTAACCTACAAACTAGATAGCATGACTGGCTGAATGGGAGGTTGTGAGTGGCAAATTAAAGGAGAAAGACCTAACTCGAGATCGGGAACAATTAACTTGATTAGTCGACTAATCTAACAGACCAATCGAGAGTGCACACTTAAAAGCGTGACACTGGACAATCAAGAGCGCACACTTAACATAAACATAAATTGTATGATAGATCCCGCTCAAGGGGCATCATATAATCACTTCTTTACTTTTATCTCACCCAATTAATGCTTTATGCCTAATCAATTGATCGAGTATCTATCAACTGACAAATTAGCACTTATCTTATATACATTCATAGTCCTTTACCTATTATATCGTAACATTCATATCAGATTTACTCTCAACAATCATAACTACGTACTACTTGTCGGATTCATATATCAAACTTTCCCATCTAACAGACCAATCAAGAGAGTACAATGGGAAGTGTATGCATCAGCTTAATTAGCATAGACTGACTTTAATTAGCATATATATGTATAATAAGCAGCCCGATTGGTCCCGTTCAAGGGAATCATATACTCAATTACTCACTTCCTTACTTATATCCGATCCACTCAAGCATTGTATCCAATCGTTCAAGTATCTCTCAGACCAACGAATTGACACTTATATATTTTATTTATCTATTATATAGTTGTGTTTCCCACGCACACCTCAATTTAATTTATGTTATCAACAATCAATACCGCTACTTGCCAGATTCAAATCTCAAACTTCCCCTTAGCTTGTGTCATTCTAACTTCCACAAACTCCCCTTTGTGTAGGTGAACTCTATCAAGATACAACATAACCACTAAAAATTTCTCCAATATGTAATTAATGAGAATAGTAAAAACACTCTTTATCTTAATAAAGCACAAGTTTAGAATATTCCCTTGCGTCAAAAGAATTTATAATTAAAGTTTGTTTACCTGAAAGACTTAGCCCTTTCCTGAGGGTAAGGTTAGGTAGAAAGATATTTGGGATTATAATTATTATTTTACACATCTTTTGTCTTTGCTTTCGGCTAATTGACAACATTACACGCACTACCAACGGTAACACCTATAGTTTTGACCGTCTACAAGATGGAGTAACCGTTACCGACTAAGCAACTGTTAACTGCCACGACAGCGCAAGACTTGAGGTTCAGGAGTGGCAGTTAACAACATGGCAGAACACACGGCGTTTCGTGCAAGAATATGCGAATATCCGTTAAGAAAACTGATGAGTTGAATATACTAATTAATGAAGTAGTGGGTCCCAGAGAAAGCGCGGGCAGCTTCTGCTGGGGTCCGCCGGATTGAATGAAATATGTTCCGACCGTCCAGCTGTCTTAGAATGTTGTCGCGCGTCGGAAGATCGCACCGCAGTGCAGGGAAATGCCACGTTGGGCGAATTGAAGCGGGTAACTTCCCAGATGCGGCAGTTGAAGACAGCGGCAGTTATGTTAGTTGGGGCTTTGATTAACCAACGACCCATTTTCAGTGCTTACTCGCTATTCTTCGCCTTGTGATTTTTTGACATGTACATTCTTTTCTGTGGTCGTGGAAATCTAAACCTATTTGCATAATTGCATGTTCCAATAAATTAATGGCTTTGATCATGATAAACAAGTAATAATAAAAAACGCTTTAAAGTATAACATAAGATAAAGGAAAAAAAAAAAAACATGACAGATAAACCCTAAAAAAAGAGTATTAGTTTTACTTTCTTTAGTGATTGAGAATAAAAATACTAAAATACTATTCAAATAAATGATACTTCATGGTCATTTATAAGTTAAATAATAATATAATTAATTGATCAGGTAAAATTAAGTATTGTAAGATAGAGTTGATTAACATCTCATGATATATACAATGACATGATTATTAAGCATGAATACAACGTATGTTATTCTATATATGTATGTTCACTAACTAGCATATGAAGGTATTCAAAGGTATATTTTCATTCTGCTAATCAAGGCAAAATATCAAAGGACCTTTTTATATAGTAAAAGAATGGTCTTGATTTAGGAATGTGTTCCCAAATCAAAAGTATATTTTTCATTTTCCTAATCATGGCAAATCAACAGGCAACAAACCTAAATATGAGCTAAAGTGCTGCATGAAATATCATGATGATGAATGTTAAGTTATTATACACTTTGAAATTAAGAAGACTACGAATCAATCTAAAGTTAATTTAAGATTAAAGGTTAATTTTGAAAAGTTAAAAGGCTTAAATGTATAGTACTTGTTTTTGTAAAACCCACTATGTTAAAACATCTAAATTGGATAACAAAAGAAGATATTTATTTTCTCTGAGGGTTATCCAATATCAACGTATCTCACTAATCATATCTGCCCAAATTAACTAGGAAATCATCACTATAATTGAAGA
>NXFB01000036.1:104667-116303 GCA_002525835.2 Ipomoea batatas | reverse complement strand
GACGCGTGTCTGGTTGGAGTTGGTGTCATCTTGATACCGTACACGTGGAGGGTGCCAGGGGACCCATATGTAGTATTAAAGGGGGGGGGGGTCTGGTCCATACAAGACATCCTCATAACACGATCCACTTCTTAGTTTAGTGGTCAGGTTTTCTCCTTTAGTTGGTGTGCTTACGTTCAAGTCTCAGTGGTAACATAGTTGGTTATTCTTTTCTATTTATTTATTAGTCTCTTATCTCCTTATTTATTGTATTTATTCACTAGTCCCCCTATTATTTATTTATTTATTTATTATTTGGGTCGTTGTTTATTGGGCCGATATCTTTGGGCTTTTGTACATAGTCTATTGGGCCTCACGCTCCAATTTATAATATTATTGTTTTCCTATTCCTTTCTATATTTTTATGCTCGCTTTATGGTGGATTCGGTCTCAATAAAACCATCACTTATATTCATGGTCCACATAGTGATGTGGATCATGATCCGCACAATAATTTGCCAACATAATAATAACAAAAATACTAAAAGCCCAAACAAAACTAACTGTCTAATTATTAATAAATAAAAGAATATACAAGATTAACCAAGATTGTAAATGAATTATATAAAGAATTTGCATAAATTAACAATTAAAGTAATATTTATCATTTATGGATCCATACAATCTTTTAAGTTTGACCAAGTTAATCGATATTTGAGTCATTTTATAAAACTCTTTTTATTCTCTCATTCCAAAAAATGATCTTAAGAAAAAAATGTCCACATAAATTTACAAGTGGTTTAATTTCAAGAATAAGGACAACTTAAAGTTTACAAGTCATTTAAAAATTGTATGCTAAATCATCTTCGATAACCTAGTATTGAGATTTTTGAAATTTTAATTCAAGCAGCAAGGTAAATTTTGGAGTTATATGCGCGTCGCTCAAGGTAGAAGCACGAGTTGGACTTTTGAAGATTAATTATGAACTTATGGAATTTTAATAAGGTGCTTAAAGCCTTAAACCATGTGCCAATTCAAAGGGAGGGAAAAATAAGGTTCTAGAAGCTGAAAATTTGAATTTGAAGTTTTGAATTCAAATTTTTTCTAGTATTATGCTTTTCTGTTTTCTAGTCTTTTGCTTGTGTGAATTCTTATATTGTAGGGCCAATTTGTTGCTACTTTGCTCCCAATTTGTTGCTACTTGTGGCGATAAATAAATGTCATATAGTAACTGGTAATTAAAAGATATTAAAGTATTTTTTACAAAAAAAAAATCGTGTGTTTTCTCCATGTATTAATCATGTTGCTCTTGATTTGTCACGATTTAACTATTGCGTCACAATTTATTTTTCATTTTTTTTAAATTCACGATTTAACTATTGCGATCGTCACTTGTGGGAATTGAAGCCGAATTCCATACTAAGAGAGCTCATTTACCACTTGAGCTACCCCATTGGATCTACTATAAGATTATAAATATTTTATCTATCTCATTTTATATGTCTTGTTTACTATTTATTGTCAAGATTTAATTATATTTTTTACTATATTAAAATTTAATTTTTTTATGTAATCAATATACATACATGTATATATATTATAATAATACTAAATCAAATATTATGAAATTTAAACTAAAAATAACTTCAACTACGATAAATCAAATACATAAAATGATACTGAATGACACTTTTTTTTCATATATAATGTAATGTAACAGGCCAATACATAATAAACACTGTTCGATAAAATATAATAATTAATATTAGAATGCATAAATAAATAATTAAATATTAATATCACCCCCGGTGAACAACATTCACCTCTAAAAAAAATCGCACTACTAAAATTTAGTGCATACACTAATTGCCAAATTTTCTCGCCCCACGCCCCCGACCAGACACAAACTCGAATGATCCAATCTTCAGTTTCCAATTTGTCTTCTTCCACTGCCTCTACTGACAACCCCTGCTCTCTTCACGCTCTCAATGCCCGTCATCGTCGCGAAGATTCTCCGAATCTGATAAAGCTTGTGCGACTGCTGGGCAATGAGATTCGCAGTGGATGTTCTCCGGCTCAAGATTATCTCGTACCCATCGCCGAAATTATCCATCCCTTCGGCCAACAGCTGCCAGAAGAGACCCCCGGCGGCCGCGCCGCCGCGCCTGGCCGACGAATATATGTTGTAGTACACGGTCTTGTACAGAAGATCCCTCTGGTCGGCGGTGAAGCCCGGGTCGTCCTGGGATTTGCCGAACTCCGAGATGAGCAAAGGCTTGTTGAGGATGTCCTGAGAATCTTGAATGTGGGCGTTCAGCCAGTCGCTGAGGAATGACAGTTGGGTTTGGTCGTTGGAGCTAGTTAACCTGGTACCGATAAAAAAACATCAAGTTTAGGAATAGAAATCAAGAAACATATCTACTCCCTCCCTTTGTCTCCCTTTGTCTCATTTGATGTGTCTGATTTAATTAACGAGGTTTTGACTGAATTTATTTTTAATCTAATTTTTTATAATATTAAATTTAGTATTAGTATACAAAATTTATATATTTAAAAACTATACTAAAAATACTATTAAACACAAAAAAAAAAAATTAAAAATAAGTAAAAAATACTAAAGAAAATAAACAAAGGATGACGAGATTTATTGACCAATAAATAGTAAGACAGATAAAAGGAGACAGAGAGAGTATTTATTTAGAATTTACCACTGATCAGGGTAGACGTGAGTGGTGGCAAAATCGATGGCAGGGACAGCATTGTTGGCAATGAAGTCGGTTCCTACGTTGACGTTTGTGTTGAGATTGGTCCTCTGTGGAGATGTTTTGCCGTAAAATCCTTCTAAACCAGCTTCTACCAGATGGTTTGTGTCTATGGACTTCACGTAATCCGCCATTTCCGTTATCCATGACTGTCATTCAACATTACAATCAGCGCACAATTGACAAAGCCTAAATAAACAACATGGGTGCTCCGTAAATAGCTGTTAGCTGATTGGTTTGATGAGATTGACTAGTTGATAGCATTTAGAAAAATATTTAATAAAAATATTCAAATATAGTAATTAAATGATCAATTTTTTTTCAAATAAACATAATAATTTATATCTAAAATAGTAAAAATTTAGTGTGAATTATAGAAACTTTTTTAATTAACTACTAATACTAATTTTACTATTAATAATTAATTATATATTAATAAATAACACACACACTCACATATATAAACATGGTGAGTCGGGTATAATTTTATTTGAATTTTTGTATATAAAATTCGTATCAACTTGGCCACTACAGATTTTAATTTTTAAGAGTTACCCAAGGCTAGTCCAAAACCCACTATCATCCAAATAAATCCAATTCGCTTAATTAGTCAACTATATATTATTGTATAGTAAAACTCCTCAAGAAAAGATCTACGGAGGATTATCAATAACATCAACTGATGCAATAATTTCACATTAGAGTAAATTTCATTTTCAGTCCACCATCAGTACATTAATTACACATTTATTCCTAACTTTTCAAAATCAAGATATATAATCCTATATTTTTCAATTCTTAGTCATATGTTTGCCTTTTGCGAACTTACCATTAACTACAAATATAAGCTAATTCAGACCTAAATATGCAACTTTCTTTCATTAGTAACTCCACATCTAAATAAAGTTTTTGGGTTTGAACATAGCCCAACAATAAAAATAAATAAATAAATAAATAAAAGACTAAAAATGAAAAGTTTGTCTTTGTAATTGATGGTGAATTATATTCACAGAAGGCAAATGGAAGACTAATTAAAAAATAAAAACATAGGACATTAGGACTAAAGTGAGATAATTTTGAAAAATTGTGACTACATATAAAATGTACAAAGTATTCGAGGACTAAAGATGCAATTAACTATTTCAAATTTTGAAATACTAGCAGGTAGCATGTGACATTCATTTCTGGCCTACAATGATGCATAAAGTGGGTAAATGGGAAGAACATATAATTATTGAAAAGTTAGAAAAAACACCTAACAATTTGAAATTTAATGAAGCCAGACAAATACGGAGTACTAGTTACTATATTCAAAACTCCAACAATAACCAAACAATTCTTTAGATGTTCAGCAAAAAAAACAAACAACATTGAGGAAACATATGAACCTGAATGGTCTTCCCAGATGGATCTGATGTGCACCTAGGCTCATTCATCAGCTCCCAAGCCATGATTGTTGGGTCATTCTTGTACTCAACTCCACTGAAAGTGTTGAGTCTGTTCAGAACAGTCTGCACACACAGAAACATATATATGACTACCAGAATGATAATCTTAGGGCAACCCAGTCAAGTTGGTGAAATTGTTAACTTGTTAATCACAGTGTTACAAGTTCAACTCTTAGCAAGAACTAGCGGCCTATTGCTCCCAATGCACATAGTAATGGCTGCAGTTTTTCCTCATCATTAAAAAAAAACAAATGACAGTCGTCTTACCTTAACATGGTTTTTGTAGTAAGTCTTAACAACAGAGTTTGTAAAGAAATCATCTTCTGATGTAAGGTACTGTCCCTGAGCTCTAGCCCAGTTCACATACTGCTTCTTTCCACCAAAACTGTCATAATTATTTGCCAGGCTTAATATCACCCTAATCCCATACTTTTTTGCCTCAGCTATCACAAAATCCAACCCCTTCAATACATACATAACCCAAAAAGATGTCAGCTTTAAACTAAATCACTAATTTCTTTGTCTTCTTGAGATCGAAAGAAAATCGAAGAAGAAGAATTGAATACCTTGAACATATGTTCATTGTAAGAGCCAGGAGCATACTGAAGAGGATTGTATCCACCATCACTGAAAGCCCAAGTTCTTGCCACAGTGAGGCCATGGCTAGAGGCATCTCTAAAGGCTTCAGAAACTTTTGATCTCTGGGAAGGGTCAGAAGCCATGTACATCAGCCAATAGGCATTGAACCCATTTGCATAGAAAGGGTATCCGTTCAACAAGAAATGGATCCCTTTGGTTCTTATGAACCCATCGCTTGCTGTCACTGGATACACGAAGCAATTTTGGTGAACAAGAAGAAGAAGGGCCAAAAACAGAGATAAACCAAAATGCCTCATCTGATCTTTCTAATGGCAGATGAGAAGGGGAAATTAAACCAAATAAAACTGGTATTTAAAAGCCTATGCACAACAACGTGGGGCTGTATATAATAATTTTGTCATTGAGTAGAACAGGGAAAAGGAAAAAAGAAAACTGTAAATTAAATGATGGAATATAATAACAAGAAACTGAAACCCTTTTATCTTTTTCTCTTTTCCCCTGTAAATACTAGGCTCAACTCTGAAGCATAAAACAGACACGCAAGTTCTTTCAAAAAAACAAAAAAAAACAGACACGCAAGTATATACGCTCAATTAAGAGAGTAATTACTCATTTGTTTGTAGGTGAGAAATTGAATAATTTTAATTTAGTGAGGGGGGCATCATTATGGTAAAAGTGGGTGGAGAGGTTGGTCGATCCTCGTGAATTTTCTTTGCTATAAATCAGGTTCTTTTGGCATAAAACCTGCAGGTAATCCATGCAAGGTTTGTTTGTATCAACTATCAAAAGAAATTTAGTAATAAAAATCCAAAACTAATTCAACTTTCTCTCCTGTCAAAGTATTGGCCGACAGACAATTTGCAATTTACTTCCTACTCTTGAGTAAGGGTTTTGAAAGTTTGAGATTAGTATGTCTTAAATTGAAAAGTTTAGTATTCGTTTGAAAATCTAGAAAATGATTTTTAGAAATTGACTCATTTTTTATTAATTTTCTAGTATTGCATTTTCATTTATAAGAGTAACATTATAAGTTTTTTTATGAAAAAAGTAATATTTTTACATCAAAATATAAAAATATTACATTTGTAATAAATATTTTATTCTGTTTAAATATTACATTTGCATATTGACTTGACTTGAGTCGACCTGACCCTTTTCACATATCTGTGAAACCCGAGTTTCCAAACAGACCATTAACGTATCAAAACTTCTTTAAAATGTAGCTAGCAAGGTTTGATCTCTAGACCTTTTATAATAAAAAATCACTATTTACCAACCAAGTAAACTACTTTAACTTTCAAATTTTTTTTTTATGTATAATAGTTCTTTATTTATGTGTATTAAAGTGCGTGTGCTCTGTGCACACATATATATGGGGCGGAGGAGGGGGTTAACTGCCCCCATTGTTCCCTTCTGGATCCACCCATGTGCATCACTACATATGTAGTGGTGGGACTGAGGATGATCTTGGTGTCCTGGGCAACCTTGTATTCATGTTATTTCGGTATAGTTTAATTTGTATTAAAAGTGTGTATAGAATTAATTATAGACTATTAGTGAATAAACACTTTGAAGAACTTGTAAATTGTTTGAGATACATTTTACGATTTACCTCATTCGACAAGATTACAAAGTAGGGGACAACAATACAAATGAAAATTCACAATGGCCCCCGTAGCTTCCTTGCTTGTGATTAAAGAAAATTGGCATTACCTAATTTATTTACATATTATTATTATTACAGAAGCAGATTTATCGAATGAACGCTGTAAATTTTTCTTGTCACATTTGAATTTTGAAAATGGCGCGCGTCACCAAAGATGGAGTAGCAGAAGGGACTTAAGTATATATTATCCGCGTAATCAGCGGCGAAAATGAGTAAAATTTTCATTCAAATTAAGCAAATTAAAGTGGTCAAGAAAATTAGAGACAACCTCAAAGTATGAAAAAAAGTCAGTGAATTGGTTCCTATTGTCCCATACCGGATGCCGAAAGTAGATGGAGATGTCATTTTCATTGAATTATATTTTAAGTTATATTAAATAAATTTTTAAATTGGTTTTAATATAAATAAATAAAAATTATACCTTTCACAAAAATTATATATATACATTGTTGAAATTTTTAGTATAAAATGGCATATAAGTGACAATTTTGTGATAAAAATATATATATGAGTCCAATTTTTAGTATAAAATGGCATATACATGACTTGAATCTTTTCTTGGGTTTATATTCAAATTAATTATAAAACCCTTATTTTCGCTATTTATTTATTTTATATAAATAAATTTTAATTCCATACCAAGCTAGATTGGATTAAATTTTCTAAAAATTAAATTTCATTTTTCGTTATATATATATATGGAAAATTGATTTATTCACCACCAACAAAGATGAGCATACTCTATATTATTTACCAAAAGATATAATGCATGTATTAAAGGTTTCTAAGTTTTTTGAGATTCGGCCATGCCTTGTGCTCAAATGACATGTAGTGGCTCTCCTATACGATTTAGTGGAGACAATACTAACTCTTTGTGCTTCAACAGGTTAGAATTATTATTATAACACCCATTCTTGCTTTAACCGCGCATCCTGAGCAAATGAAATGTGCGGTTTAGCATAAGTTGAATGATGGAGTTGAGCAACACAAATGTAATAATGTTATCCTTTTTAACGATTTTAGTAACAGTATATGAGATAAACATACATGTAAAAGATGTGTTGCATTACACACGTGACATGAAACACATCTTGGCTTTATTTGGTATATGTAGGTTTTGATTTAGCTATTTTATTTCTAACTACTTTGGACCTATTAGTTACTCAATACATACATATTTAATTTCGATTACTTTGGACTTCTTGAAGCTTACATTTGTTTTCCCATCTGGTTTGGGGCTACACCATATATCTTTCTTTTATATATATATATATATAGCATGTAAATAAATAATTTTGTGAATTTATAATTTTTATATGTTATCAGTTTATTAAATATATTTTACAATTATTAATATAATCTGCTCGTCAAAAGTGTTAATGTAAGTCCTTACATGTAGCTATCAGCTATGCTTGAGCCACCTTGTACCATTCTTCTTATTCTTTATTTATATTAATGATGACTTTTTTTAATAAATTATAACATGGACTATAGTCTATTATGCACATTTAGTTATAACTTAATGTGCAAATATGTTAACTAAATATATTATTTATGTATATAATAGTTGAATTTACATAATCTTTTAATTAAAAATGTAATATGTTAACTATATGTGCATAATCTAAATTAGGAACCAACATGGTTGGTGTGGTGGACCTGGCCTAGCCTACTCTCTCTATATATATATATAGTGGTCTTTAAATCTTTTTTTTTTTAAAGAAAATATTGGGCCGTTTGATTGCTTTCCAAACTGGTATGGCCTATTCTGGGCTTCTGCTCCATTTCATCTTACAATAAGCTATTTGAATATTTGGTGGGTGGGGTGGTCGGGTGGCAATTATGTGGACCGAATGCACATTGCAAGGTGGACTCAGATCCATAATATACAATTTATATACTGAATATTCACAATTTATATATTGAATATTCACAATTTATACACTGAATATTCACTATTTGAATTATGAACATTTATTAGTATGTAAATTGTGATCAGTCCACATTCTAAGGTGGACCTCGTTCCATAGTATAATTATTGATGGTATTAGTGATACCACAATATAATTGCACAATCATTATAATATGGATCATGATCCACCTTATAAGGTGAGCTAATGACATAAGATATATTTTTAATGTATTACATGTACACTTTTAATCACATTTTTATTCACAATGTATATACTAATTTAGTATATTAAAAATGAACATTTATTCATGGTCTATAATATAATTTTTCATAATCACATTTTTATTTACAATGTATATACTAATTTTAAATATGCACCATGTACGATTGAATAATGCTCAATGAACAATACAAAAGTAATAAAATTTAAATGATTGAAATAAATAAAGGAATACATGAATCTTATAAATATTAGAAGATGAAATTTTAATTTTTTTATGATAATAAGTATTATTATCTAGCATAATATTTTTTTTTTAAATGCATGGAACTTAATAGGTATTGTGTTTCAAAAAGATTAGATTTAACTTTTAACAAATGTAATTATTTTTTCTTATAATATAGATTTGAATATTAATACCATGATAAATAAAATGAAAATGTTTTGTTGATAATAAGCCAATGATGCATATCAAATCAGATAAAATGAAAAAAAAAAACTCTATTACCCAAAAAAAACTTTTTAATTATAAAAAATAAGTTAATTTTTCATATAAGAAAATCATTTTAAAATAGACATATAGTATTCATTAATTAAAAAGTACTATTAAATTAAATCATATTTATACAAACTACATATACACACATGTATTCATGTGTTTGTATTTTGTAAAGCGATGGTAGACTTGACAAAAAAAAATAAAATAGCAAGAGTAAACTTGGTAAGAAATTATAAATGTATAACACAAAAAATATCAAAGATAAACATTTAATGTTACTTATATTACTAATAAATTTTTAATTCCAGTTAAAAACTAATGTTAAAATTAATATCAAAGGAAAACTATATAGATGATAAAATTGAAAAAAAAAAAAATGTAAAGAAACAACACAAAAATCAAACACTTAATACAATTTATACTACCAACTATAAACTTATCACTTTAAGTTTCGAACTTATGCACCTTAAGTTGAAAAATAATACACATTATGCTTTAAGCTAAGCATAGGCACCTTAATCTAAAAGCGATGCACCTTAAACTTTAAATATACGCACCTTAAGCTTTAAACTTAAGCACTTTAAGGCTTAAGCTTTAAACTTAGGCACCTTAAGATATAAAGTTAAGCACATTAAAATTTAGACTTAGGCACTTTAAATTTTAAACTTACCCAAAATATCATAATGTCACTGTTTTTTTTTTTAAAGTTTTCTTCACTCTGGATTGTTGATTTTGGCTAGATCAATGGCTGATATTTTACCCCTTTTTACCTGGAGACCTCCTTCGCATTTGACCTCTAGTCTATTTATATATAACTTTTTGAGTTATTGTTATTTTTTTGTATATAAATTAAGAAGTATTTTACACATCTTATTATCCCCAAATGTTGAGCATCATACACATATACATATATACACACACTCTTCGATTCTGAAACAGAAAAAAGTAAAAGAAGCAACAATTGAAGGTGTTTTATCCCTTTTTGAGAAACAATTTTACACAACATATTACAATAAAATGACCCATCTTTATACACCTAATATTGAAAAAGTAATACTATACCTTGCTGCCACTTTTTACTAGCCTAACATGCCTGCTTATTTGCTTAGATTGATTCCAAAAAAAATAAAAATAAAAAATTGGAATTACAATTTTTCCTTTATTTAATTTCACTAATAAAATCTGAATATGTGACAAAAGTTTTATTCCTTGAGAGTAAATAAATTGGTGTGATTTAACACAAATTTGTCACCAATTCATGAAGATTATAAACACAAATTAAACCAAAAAGAAATAGCATAAATCACCGGCACGAGTAGCTCGATTAGTTGGTTCGGGATGGCAAATTGTGAGTAAGAAATAGCAGAAAGAGCAGTAGGGTACTTCATTTTGCAGACATGTTTGATTTATTGGCCATGTCCATAATACCTCCGAAGCCACCTTCCTTGAGATACTGGACGTACCTGGAGAACTCGGGCCTGGACGTAACCTTCTTGCTCTTCCGCCGCCCATCGAAGAGGCTGAAAATGGGGTGAATCTTGCTGGCCTTATCCGCTTTCTTGGCCTGCGATTTCGTTTCTTCCGACATCGTCACTTTCTTGGACGATGAAGAACTAAAGACGGAGGCGCTGGCCGTTCTGCTCAACTTGGGCTCGAACAGCGGGGCTTCATCCTTTAACTGCTCGTAGGCGAGTGGGCTTTTTCTTGTGGTTAGTGATCTCAACATCGCCATTCTAATACAGTTTCTTGAATTGGACTGATCTGCAGCATCAATGGCAAATGGATGGGTTATGAAGTTTGGAATATAACGAGGAAGAATTGGTTAGGTTCGTTTTCTTAAGAATGTAGTAATCAAGTAGGTGGGAACTCATGCGAAAGGTTTGACAATGGTAGCTACCAACTTGAATTGTTTTGTTTGACTACTTGTACGTGGGCGCAGAAAGTCTGATCATGCTGGCGCCATTCTTTATGCTCATTTATGCTAACAAGTAGACCGCGTTTGGTTCTTTGCTACATGGATTTGGAATGTTCACACAAAACTGGAATTAAAGATATCAAACATACCAAGTACCTTGTGCTCACTCTTTTTAGGTTGCAAGGTATAAAGAAAGTATAAATCAGATACTATGTTTTGTAGTAAGTCAGCCTAGATTATACATAATTGACTAACTCAAATAAAAAATATTAATAGGTTGCTCTTATTGAAAGTGGAACTTATAACATTTTAGTTATCAAATTAATAACTGACATACCAAACAGCACTCTTGGTGGATCAAACATTATGAGACGCCGAAGTGAGAAAGTTTGGTATTGTTTATTAAATTTTGTGCATGCGACTTATTTCCAGAGACATTTAAAGCGTATGGTTGAGTAGTTTACGTTTAAAAGGAACAGATTGCGCAACAAATTCAAAAACATTATACAATTAGTCAAATGTTGCTGCTCTTAAAGGTGGCTAACCATGTAACATCTGGCGCATAGAAATGTCAAAACGTTGAATGCTAGTTTGAAATGTCTCAACCGGCCTCTTAAATCAACAAAAGATAAATT
>NXFB01000036.1:30211-57641 GCA_002525835.2 Ipomoea batatas | reverse complement strand
TCTGGAATTCTACCAGCACCGGTAGCACCCCGGTCCCACCGCCCGCCCGCCCCTCCCTACTCCCGCCTCTATCCTTAATCTTTAAGCCTTTCAGGGTGGGTCCTTAATCCAAGTTGGGAAACCACAAAAACTTAACGGTACTGTTTGGTAAATGGCGGTTAGTTATCCTAAGGTGTATATATCTTCTTTAGTATATGGCTTGTGGCTTGTTACAAAATCAAGTTGGGGAAGCTATATATATTAGGCTTTCTCTTCGCCTTGTAACCCTAGGTAAACCAGCTTAGGTTACCTATAGCTAACCGGCTCAAATCAAAGGGTTTGAAGATCGAGTCTTCATCCTCTCGACTGTAGGTAGAGCACTCTTACCACCTGGGCTGTTCTTACGGAAAGGGAAGCTATATATATTATTGCAGGAATGCAACAGATAGAAATGTGCAGTGAATTGAAGGAGGTTGGGACATGGTGTTCAACATTATTATTTTGTATGGTTGTCATGTGCAAGAAATTAAAAGGTTATGTTTAGTAGTCAATTCAAAAGAAACAATGGTATTTTAGGTGGAGTGCCCCATTGGAATAATTAATGCAATCTGGTCTGTACTCCATACAAAGCACACCAAACAAGCAATCCATTCACAAAAGAACTGCAAATAGGACCACTTAACCACTGCTACTTATCCTTTTTCGCCTCCAACCATACATATACATGATTACTTGCTTCCTTTACGGTGTAAAATTGTGTATTGATACCATGATAGGGTTAAGATTTGATTGAGTTTTACGGCCAAGAAAGTACATATATATATAACCAAATTATAGTTTATTACATACTGCATCATATCAGTGACATTTTGCAACATATATGGGCTATACATGCATACAAATTCATCTGCTCAATCGATCAAAACTCGAAGCTAGGCAGAAAAGAATTTTAATGAGAAACCAAAAAAAAAAAAAAGATGATATAGTGTTGTTAATCGATCTGCTTCAAGAACGCTGTACTCTATCTCAAGATTCTGCACTTTCAACCTCTGATAAATAGGGTAAATGAAGAAGATGATGATGATGAGTGCCACCTTAGCTTCGTTCATGGTTTCCTAATCAGTGAAAGTTGCCATTAAATGGGGTTTGGGTTTGCCAGCACTCACTTTCCCAACCTTGCAGCTGCTGCAATTAATGTGAAACAATCAGTTAACAGTTCATTTACCAAACACTTTTTCTACTAACTGTACCGCTGGTCAAACCAGCTAACTCAATTAGTTATCCGCTTATAACTAATTGCCAAACACCCTTAACATAGTAAAAAGATATTTGTAGAGTAGGCCGGAGAGCGGCGGAACTCACCGGAAAATATGAGGAATCGAGGTAGAGCTCCGGGATGGATTCAGATGGATTATTTTCTTTTCTTTGGTGGTGGGGCAACATCTGTTGTACGACGTCTGATCTAGCCATATCAGTTTCCATGGTGGCCCCGCCGCCGCGGCTGGTGGCTGTAGCTAACTGTTGCAACGGATTGTAGTGAAGGAATGCCGCATTAACCGCTTCTAACGGCATAGCCGCCGCCGGAAAGCTGCCCATGTATGCCGGTAGCTTCAATCATTAAAATTAAGTCAGTATCAGACACTCAAATTAAAAACCCAATCTTCAAAATCGAACAAGATCGTATTCCGTGTATTATATATATACCTCTTTTGGAAATAAGTTATCCATGTTGAATTCCAGCCTGGGGTTCAACGCCGCAAGTTTCATAGACAAGAACTGCAGTTCACAATAATATAATACACAAACGTTAAGCCCTGGAAAATGAAAAAGAGAGCACATTCACAATTACTAGGTAACATATACGATGATTATTAATTACCTCGACTTGTTTCTGAAGAGATTGAACGTAGTTAATGATTTCGTCTAGCATTCCTGCTTTTCCCACCACTTTGTTACACCCCGGAACTAAATCCTGTAGGCACTTCATTTTCTTGCTAATTTTCTCCCTTCTTGCCTGCAACATTGCCAATCGGGTAATTCAGATTAAGGGTTTACCATTACGCCAAAAGTTATAACTAACAGAATGGATAACTTTATTTGTTTATTATATTTTCAGCCAATTTATGAATTGTAAGTTTTATGGTTAAGTTTAGTGGTTTGAAGGACTCACTCTCTCTGCTAAGCTATGGCTGTCGGTGGCTTGGCCACGGCGAGCCCTGACGTGAATATAATTAGACTTTTGAACGTCGTCGCCGGAGCCGGAGCCGGAGGATTTCTTGTTCTCTTTGGAAGCAGAGCTTCCGGAAGTTTCCCGTTCGCATTTCACGGTGATTTCTGATTGAACGTCGCCGGTTTCTCCTTCCCATTTCTTATCTTCCTGTCAAAAAGAAGATAGAATTTAAGAATCTGTTTCCTTAATTAATTATTTTGTTTTTTTTTTTTTAAATTCCGGCGGGGTTTGAAGGGCCCAAACCTCTGCTTTCCTCTTTCTCGTCGACGTCGCGGTTCCGTTTGCTTTTGACGACGTCGGCACCGCCGCCGCCGTTATAGACGAACTGGAGCGCGACAATTTCCCGGTTTCCCTCCCATGCACGTCGACGACGGCGGCGCTGGGGGAGTTTTCCTCGGCGTGCCAGAGCGACGCGAAGTTAGTCAAATTACCGTCTAGCAGCGCCGGAAACGGATTCTCCGGCGCCGGAGCCCCGGCGCCGGCGAGGTGATTGTCGTGAATAATGGGGTGGTAAAGACGCTGGAAAATGGCCCTCTGCCTTTCCAGTACGCTCAAATCGGCGACGGAGTAGGAAACATTATTGTTCTCAGGCGAAGACTGCGCGCAGCGAAGCATTGTCAGGGTTAGTTGTTGTGATGACGTAATTCTCAGGCGAATTTGAAGGAAAAGCAGTCAAGTCTGGACTCCGTTAGATGTTGTGATGAGAGGAAAAGAAAGAAAGGAATGATTTTTATAGGAGAATGCAATGAAGAATGTGTTGATTGGAAGGAAGGGAAAAACCGGTGGGGACAGGCGGTGTGGACCACTTCAATTCGCTCTCCTTCCCACTACAGACTCCATGTGAGAATGTCTGGTTCGACGGTACGGTGAACGGGAAATCAAGAACGGGGGTCGTTTAAGGATACCAATGATCTTCAACGCCATTATTTTTTTTAGATGTGCGAACAAAAACGGGATTCAGCAATACCAATCGTTTACATGGGACAAATATTTTAAAAAGAATATAATTGCCCTAGAAACTAAATGAATTGGTTTGATCGATCATCTTAATGTCATCAAGTTAAGGCTGATCGAGACCCAGTCCCTTAGTTTGTATATAAAGTGTACATAAAAAGGGTAAACACCTAATAAATGGTTGAGACAATTTGAGATTTACATCCTCCAATTATTTTGAGCAGAGATTTTAGGAGTTGTCGAACGGGTTTAGCTCACTAGTTTAGAGCACATTGTTTAGGACAAAGAGACTAATGTTCAAAACTCAAGATAATGTGATAATTATGCATGTCAAGGTTTGGAGAGCTTTAACCTTTTGGGGCAATAAATTCTCATTGAAAAATTAATGTATCAAAAGAAAAAAAATTAAGAATACTTTTATTTTTAAAGATTTAAAATTAGAAAACCTAAAAATGGACACAGAGAGACGATGCTAAGGGAGTTGAAGAGTTTCTTCTTAAATAAGAGTAGTTTTAAGTATTATAAAAAAAAAGAGTAGTTTTAAGTCTTTTTTTTTAAGTCTTTATTTATTTGGAAAAAACTGTGAATGGGTGGGGCAGATCAAATAATGAGTAATTTTACATGTATCATCATTTTCTACTCTCATTTTCTACCTCTTATAATAATAGGGGGTCATATTTTTTTTAATAATATTATTGACTTTTTCAATGTAGTATCTATTTGTCTCAATCTATTGAAACACAAAAGTCAATTCCTCCATTGAAGTTTAAACCTGTGATCTCTCATTTGAGAGAGTCCAAAAAGAACCAAATAGTATTGTTGTCAAATAATGGAGTGTTCGATAAATAACTTATCAACTAACTTTTGAGTTATTTGAGAAATTTTAATTGTCTGATCAATTAAACAAATAAATAAGTATTTGATATATAAATAATTTTTTTGAATTAACTAATTGATATCAATAAGTTCCAAATGAAAATTTATTTGGAGCATCATTTTAGTATCAATTGATACTCAAATTTACATTTTCAATATTGAATTAATTTTATTTAATAAAAAAATACAGAGTAATAAATAACAACAGTGAAATTAAAAACAACAACGATAATTATTATTATAAAAATAAAATAATTTTAAAATTTATACATAAAACTAAAAATAATTTAAAGATAATTTAATAAATATAATAATATAATAATATAATTATATTTCTAAAGTTATTTTACATGTTATATGCTGATTTATCAAATAATTTTCTACAAGCCGCTAATACTACTAGCTATATAGTTATAAAAAAAAATGGGGTTATTGAAAAATATATCATTACAAATCATCATGTTATAAAATATGGTACTAGTAAAAAAAAAAAAAAAAGAACAGTCGAGCAATTTGAAAGGCCCTCCATTACTATTCCACCTCGAAGGGACATATGTGAGCGATGTAAATAGCATGATATGATTCAATATCAATGCGAGTACGATATGTAAGAAGTGCACATTCAAAGTGAATTGAGTGAGGTTGATTTAAATTAGACCAACTCATATTTAAAATATTAATATAGCTTCAATTTAAGTTATCAAATTTTAAAATTCAATTAGGTTTTGATAATTTTAAGGTAAAATTGAAATATATAAATTCACACTAATTTTGATTAATGTTGTTATTTATTCGCTTCAATTTTAGTTATCAAATTTTAAAATTCAATTAGGTTTTGATAATTTTGAAAGGAAAAATTGAAAAATATAAATTTACACTAATTTTGATTAATGTTGTGATTTATTCGTGTTCTTATACGGCTCAAAAGAATCAGATGTAAGTCGCTAGGATGCCTTGAATGAATAAGGCGCAAACAAAAGAATAAAATGAAATTTCGCTAGAAGGAGGGCTTGAACCTCCGACCTTGTGGTTAACAGCCACACGCTCTAACCAACTGAGCTATTCCAGCTATGTATTAATTTTTTACAGAATTAATTTTTATAAATAAACAAAAACGAATAGTCATGCCATAATAAATAGGAAAATTATAATTTATTATCTTCATAAATATGTCAACTATCAATATCACCCATGAATTATTAGAGGTGTAAATATTACTCCTTAATTTTTAAAACGTGACATATATTGCCTCCCCTGAATGAAAAGTAGGTGAAATATTGTTGTCAACAGAAGGAGAACAAATGAAGAAAGAAAAATGGAAGAAAAAAAAATGATATTCGAATAGGAAAACAACGGATAACTACATTTACACCACTAATTATTCATGGAAGGAATAATATATATCATGTTTTGAAAATTAATAGACAACATTTACACCATAATAATTCAAAAATAACATTAATAATTGATATATATGTGAGAAGTATAAATTGCAATTTTTCCTAATAAATATTGCTATCTAACTTGGGACTAATTGAATGATGTTTGGATAAAAAGAATTGACAACTTATAGGGATCACATTCTGAGGCCCCACTCCTGCTCTCATCCTTTTCTTATCCCCTTTCACAATGTTTTTCTCCATTTTTTTCTTCACAGCCAAGTTTTCTATTACTTTTAAATTTCCTCAACTTAAAAAGGTGAATGAATATTTTAGAATATCAATCTTTGTTAGATGAATCTCAAATATGTAATACTTTGTTTTAAACAAAATATAATATTTTTCTATAGATTAACAATTATTAATACATCTTCACTAGTACTTTTCAATGAACAAACTAATACTCTATAATACTTTTGAGTGAAAAATATAATATTTATTGACTCATAACAAATAGAATAATACTACACATAATTTTGTTAGGACTCTAGTTGTTGTGTTACACTAGACCTCTCACTTCTATAGTTTAGTTATATTATATTGTACTTTGACATTATTGTTTAGTGAATCCAATCCTCATCTGGTATCAGTAGTCTCCAGGTTAGGTTATTCTTTTTTCCCGAATGGCAGAGTCTGGCAATAACGATAGTTCTGCTCGTGATTCCGAGCGGACTGTTTCCGCTGTTCCTGCTGTCGCTCCGCCTCCGGCTACCACCTCCCTCTCCTCGGCGCATCATTATGTGTCTATCAAATTAACTCTTCGCAACTATTTGTTCTGGAGGACTCAGATGCTTCCGTTTCTGCGTGGCCAGGAGTTACTTGGCTTCGTCGACGGCACGTTCACGTGCCCAGCAGCACCGGTTGCGACTGCGACGGCGGCTCCGATTGCGCAGACATCCACGGCGGACAGCGCCTCTTCGGCTACACTTGCTGTCGCTCGTCTGCAATGGCTTCGCCAAGATCAAGGTGTCCTATCTCTCTTGATTTCTGCCATGTCTGAGGAAACGATGCACCTTGCCGTCGGCCAGTCCACCTCCCGTCAGCTATGGCTCGCCATTGAGCGGTCTCTTGGTTCTTCTACCAGGTCTCGGACGTTACGGCTGCTTGGGGAGTTTCAAGGTTTGCGTCAAGGAGGGCAGTCCATCACCGACTACTTGAATCGTGCCCAGATTCTTGTTGAAGATTTGGCTCTTGCTGGGCGAGCTATCTCACTGGATGATCAGAATCTGTATGTCTTCCGCGGACTTCGGCCTGAGTTTCGTCCGCTGGTTGCCTCATTGACGCGTGGTGATCCGGTTCCTCTTGCTGACATTGCAGATTTCTTGGTGCATCAGGAGTATATTTGTGCTGATGACGGTGCTGAACTTGGTGCTCCGGCTGCAATGGCTGTTCGGCGTGGTGGTGGCCGAACTGGTGGCCAACAACAGCAGCAGCGAGGCGGTCACCGTGCAGGCTCCTCGGGTGGTCGTGGCCGCTGGAATCGCGGTCGCGGGCGAGGCGGCCGATCGCGTAACGGAGGTGGTGGTGTGCGCTGTCAAATATGTAATGCGCCTGGTCACTCTGCTCTTTCCTGTTTTCGGCGTTACAGTGATACTCCGGGCCCGCAGGCGCACATGGTCGTGGCTTCAGATGGTGCTAGCAATGTTGATTCGCATCAGTGGTTTCCAGACACCGGGGCCACTAACCACGCCACGCCTGATTCTTCGGTGATTTCTTCTACTAGTGGCTACGATGGTCCGGACACTCTTCGGGTCGGCAATGGTACAGGTTTGCCAATTATTAGTGTTGGTTCTACTTCGTTAGCCTCTTCTAATAGACTGTTTAAATTAAATGATGTCTTGCTTGTTCCTGGTTTGTCTTCGTCATTAATGTCTGTGCAAAAATTTGCGAAAGATAATGACGTGTTTTTTGAATTCCATTCTTCGTGTTTCTTTGTGAAGGATTGTACCACCAAGAAGATTCTTTTTAGAGGGGGTGCGTCTGGGGGCTTATACACATGGCCTAGTTCGAGGTCTCCAGTTGCGCTTGTCGCTGCTCGTGCATCTCCTTCTATCTGGCACATGCGGCTTGGTCACCCACACTTGCGGGTTCTTCGTCAGATTTTAGAGTCTAATGATAGTTCGTTTAAGTCTAGTGATTTGTCTAGTGTCTGTTCTGCTTGTCAATTGGGAAAGTCTTCCCGGTTTTCTTTACCTCGTGTTTCTACTACTACTACTCGTGTTTTAGAACTTGTATACACTGATATTTGGGGCCCTGCGCCGTTACTTTCTGCTAATGGTTACAAATATTTTGTGTTATTTGTTGATGACTTTACGCGTTACATTTGGTTTTATCCTATGCGTGCAAAGTCTGATTTATATTCTATATTTGAACAGTTTCGGTCACTAGTTGAACGGTCATTCTCCTCTAAAATCCGTTCTCTTCAATCGGATTTAGGGGGAGAATACAAAAAGTTGCATCGTACTTTAGCTTCTCTTGGTATTCGTCATAGGCAGTCTTGTGCCTACACCCACGAACAACACGGCCGGGTTGAGCGCCGGCATAGGTATATTGTCGAAACTGGGCTCGCCTTGATGGCGCAGGCATCAGTTCCTTCTCGTTTTTGGGATTATGCGTTTGAGACGGCTGTTTATCTCAATAATAAAATGCCTACTCGTGTCTTAAATAATGAGTCTCCTCATTTTCGCTTGCATCGCTCTTCCCCCTCTTATTCGTTCCTTCGAGTCTTTGGCTGTTTATGTTTCCCGCTTCTACGTCCTTACAATCGTCATAAGCTTGAGTATCGGTCTTCTCCGTGTGTCTTTTTAGGATATCCTGATTCTTTTCGAGGCTATCGTTGTTTAGATATTAACACTAATAAGGTCTTTATCTGTCGCCATGTGCGTTTTGATGAGGCTGCTTTTCCTTTTGGTGCTTCTGTTTCTGTGCAGGCTCCGGTTCAGTCACCTGCTCCACCTTGGGGAGTGGCTTCTCTACCTACTGGGTTGGACTCGGTTGCTGTTTCTCATGCTCAGCCACCGGATCCTCCGCCTTCTTCGGACTCTGAGGATCGCACTGTCACGGATGATCATCTAGTTACTGTGGCTCCTCGATCTAACCGGGGTCGGCGTCCTAAGCAGCCTCCTCCGCCTCGGTCTCATGTTATGGCTACTCGTAGTCAAGGCCCTACTCAGCATGTTGCTCTCTCTGCTGTTATATTGCCTGAACCGACGTGTTATTCTCAGGCGGTGCGTTACCCGGAGTGGCGCGAGGCCATGGATTTGGAGTTCAATGCTCTGCTTCAAAATCATACATGGCGTCTGGTTCCTCACACCCCTGGTATGAATGTTGTTGGGTGTAAATGGGTATTCCGTACCAAGCGGAAGGCGGATGGCACGGTTGAGCGTCATAAGGCCCGTCTTGTAGCCAAGGGTTTTAATCAGATTGCCGGTCGGGATTTCTTTGAGACTTTCAGCCCGGTAGTTAAACCGACGACTGTGCGTCTTCTTCTATCTTTGGCTGTCTCCAGAGGCTGGTCTATTCGTCAGTTGGATGTGCACAACGCCTTTCTCAATGGGCGTCTTGCTGAGACAGTTTATATGCGACAGCCTCCTGGCTATGAAGACGAGACGGCACCGACTCATGTTTGTTTACTTCAGCGGTCCTTGTATGGACTCAAGCAGGCTCCCCGTGCTTAGTTTGTTCGGTTGCATACCTTCCTGCTTTCTGTTGGCTTTGTTCCGTCAAAGACTGACGTGTCCTTGTTTATCTATTCTCGAGATGCAGTTCAGTTATATTTTTTGGTATACGTTGATGACATCTTAGTCATGGGATCGGACTCTGCTCGGGTTGCTGGTCTTGTGTCTAAATTGGCTCTGGAGTTCAAGATCCGTGACATGGGTGCTCCGACTTTCTTTCTTGGTATTGAGACTATCCCGGTGCCGGATGGTTTGTTTCTGTCACAGCGTCGATATATGACTGACATTCTGAAGCGTTCTGGCATGGTTGATTGTAAGCCGGTGTCTACTCCAGTTTCTCTTGTCAAGTCGGATGCTCAGGTGGTTCCGTATGCTGATCCCACACAGTATCGTAGTTTGGCAGGTGCTCTTCAGTATCTTACGGTGACCCGTCCGGATTTATCTTATGCTGTTAATCTCTTATGTCAGCATATGCATGCTCCTTCAACTGCTGACTGGTGTATGCTTAAGCGGGTAATTCGATACGTTAAGGGGACTCTCCACTTTGGTCTTCATGTTACACGGTCGGTCTCAGCTGATCTACACGCATTTTCGGACTCGGATTGGGCTGGTAGTTCTGATGATCGGAAGTCCACGAGTGGGTTTGCGGTTTATTTTGGTGCTAATTTAATTTCATGGTCCTGCCGCAAACAGCGAACGGTGGCTAGATCTTCGACTGAAGCTGAGTACAAGGCACTTGCGGATGTGACTGCGGAGGTTACTTGGCTTGTATCTCTACTGAAGGAACTTGGGTTCCCTGTGCGCTCAGCTCCTCGACTGTGGTGTGACAACTTAGGAGCTACATACCTGTGTGCCAACCCTGTCTTTCATGCTCGCACAAAGCATGTTGAGATTGATTTTCATTTTGTGCGGGACAAGGTGGCTAAGAAGGAGTTGCAGGTTCATTTTCTCTCTACGAAAGATCAGCTGGCTGATGTCTTCACCAAGCCTCTTTCATCTTCTCGTTTTACTTTTCTACGTTCCAAGCTCAAGGTGATTGCACAACCTGAGCTTGAGGGGGAGTGTTAGGACTCTAGTTGTTGTGTTACACTAGACCTCTCACTTCTATAGTTTAGTTATATTATATTGTACTTTGACATTATTGTTTAGTGAATCCAATCCTCATCAATTTTACTCCATACTTACACGACATGTTTTGATTCATTCAGAAAAAAAAAAAAAAAAGTGAGCCACAATTTTTACTACTTTCTTTCTCTAATATAAACAAAAAATCACGACATGCAACAAAAATTTCTCCGAGTTCATATATCGATCATTTTCCTTTAAAATATTACATTTTTGTTAAACATAATTATACGTTTGATATTTATCTCACCTGAGAGTCAAAGACGATCTATCCCACACAAAGGTCAGTGTTTCCATTATTAGTATTACACAAGTGGCAAATGGATACCAAAAGACATCATTTATTAGATTGATGAGACACAAGACCAACAAAATGTTAACATTACATAAATTATAAATCCCAATAATTATTTAACTAATTGAAGTAGATGTACAAGAAACGCACATACATATATGCGTCATCAACACTATTCAATTCTCCCAACAGCATGGCTTGCTATCAATGTCAAGAAAATGCACTCTCCATATCTCCCAATACTATATAGAAATTGATAGGTCCATAAATCTCACATGCCATGTTTGTGTGTTAGGATAGAGAATATTCTCTCAAAGTACAAATTCACTAATGAAAAAAAATCTATATACGTTGGCACCCACTTAACATTATATTCACGTTATGCGTGACATCAAATGTATTATATGATACTTTATATTTTAATTTGTAATGTAAAATATTTTTATTCAGATAATACTGTTTATATATAGCGCATGATAACCATATGAATATTATATTATATCTGAGTAGGCACTATAGACTTTGGATTGAATAAATAATAGGAACTGACACCCAAATTCTATGCACCAAATAAGGTGTAATACATGGGATATGATATGATATGGTTTATTGAATGAACATTATGTCCCAAACAGCAGAGATTTTGGATAAGGGAGAGGCAACAAAAAAGGCCTCCTTATCAGATCAGTATGATCTTAGAGAGTATATATATATACATATATACACATCATTGCATTCATCTACAGTTTGATAATATTTCTTAACTTAATTGTTTGCATTAATAAAATACAAGAAAGTCTACTATACCGATTAATATTGGTACGTAGCTCTTGCACGAAGTACAACGCAAAAAGCTTTGGAGCTCAGGAAGCTTTAGGTGTATGTACCAGGTACTAATATAAACTCAAAACCTATAAAAAAAAATTTTTGATTCATTTTTGAGTTTTATTCCGGAATTGAGCCTCACTATAGATAGTGTGGGAGCAATCTCTCAAAGTGAGGGGGCTCCTTGTGCGTGCCTAGTAAGCTAGCAAAAATCTAGCTAGCCTCTGTGTTCAACTGAATTGCCATGATTTATATTCTCCTAGATGCTCGGTTGGACCGGGGCGTGAGAGCCCTTGGGGTTGAGAATTCAACCTTTTGGGAGTAAACAAAAAGGACTAACATTTACGAATACATTGTATTTGAACCTCACAACTCACAATCAAATTTGTTTGTGAAGACATTCAAACTCCTAACATTAGATCTACCATAAAACTCAAAATCCCAATTTTATTTTTGATTTCCTCTATTGTAAGGTGCGTGAGAGAGCTAGGTAGCTGCTAGGAACATTGAATTGAACAGTTCCTTTGTGTTAAAGATATGAAATATGGTGAATTGCTAAGCCATTAAGCTAAGGAAGATGATGATTTGAGGGGAGAGAGACAAGATCACATGATGATTAGTTAAAATGGAGAAGATTGAGGGCAAGCTTTAGGGGCCAAGTGCCCACACATGCATTTAGCTAAAAAGAGAGAACTAATAATAATAAAAATAATTGAGAATTGAAGAAGAGAGAGAGAGAGAGAGAGATGAGACATTGACTAAATGGCCAATATTATTTCAAGTGTTGAGAGTAGTGTGGGTTGGATATATGGATGTCCATCACCTTCAGATGGGGTTGTCCCCCTGTGTTTCCTTCTTCAAGGCTCTCTCACCTAACGTTCACAACCATCTATTTTACACAATTTTTTTTTTCAATATTCCACAAACATCTCCTAACTGCAACCACCAACATCCTGTTTTCTTCAACTAATGGTTAGAAACATCATGGCAATCTTGATCATTCTTCAAGTTTAATTTTTTACTCATATATAACACTGTCACCATAACCTGCTCTGTTACCAAGTGTCAAATCAAGCCCTAAAAATTATAGTTAGTATATAGTAAACGCGCAACTTTATTTCTTTATACTTGCGTAGCAGTTATTAGTGAGTCAGATATTACAGGGACAATTAAAAGAATCTATGCCAGCTTGGAAATGATGTAACTTTAGGACTTGAAGCAGCAGAAGTCAACCTGATGTAGAAGCTTGGTGGAATCAGTTACCCAGGATAATGGCAAATCCTCATCTATCTGATCTATCAGGTTTCATAGGCCAGTGTTTATCATCTTTTCAATCATTTCCAATCCAATAACTTGAGCGCTAGCTCCTGGATAGAATAATAAATAATAAAGAAATATAATGGATGGATTCTTTTATTATTATTATTTTTGAACAATATATTATTTATATACGAACTAAAGATGGAGCTAGATAGCATACATATTCATTCTGAAATTGCATGAAGGGGGGAATGAATCTAACAACAGGTAGGACCGAGTCGCAGAAATGAATGCCAGTTCATATACTACTGTGTTCCCACAAACTAGTTTACAAAGCAAGACTCATTTAAGTCTCTGCCTCACTGCCGGCTTCAGCTCCTTTGATACGTCCCACATTGGTTATTATTGATGAAAATTCGAGTCACTACATAAGATTTCAATTAAATCTGAACTAACTTTTATTGTGAAAATAAGGTCTGAGTTCCTGTCAATCGAGCCACACCACACAAGGAGCAAGAAGTCATCGTTAGTAACATTTGGAAGATCAGATCCAACAAACACTGCAAGAGAAATAAGCCAAATGCCTATGTGTAATAAGCTAGCTTAACTGGTTCAGGATCGAGTCCTGATAGTGAGAATTTCATTCTCTTGTGAGAGTGGTTCTTTGTGGACACTTGATACTTACATCTAATGAATCGCTAAGTCATGTGATTTACTTTTTCACAATCTTAATTGGGCTCTTGGGCGAAGAATTTCGCCTTTGTGGACAGGGAATACACCAAATATATAGTCGGAGGTGTTGTATGTGATAGAACATTAGAAGTTAGAACCTAACTTAATTGTCATCAGAATTCAGAAATATAATTAATTGCAAGGATAATATAATGATGTGTAAAAGTATGCATGCAAGCAAGAAGTCAGCCAAGTAAAAGAAATGCATGTAATTATTAAAGCTAAGGAGTTTGAATGATATGTTTTGCAAATGACTAATTGTCATTATTGAAGGAGATTGAACAAATTTTTGATATATAGTTGATATAATGATAGAATACTTTAGGGAAGGTTTCCAATAGGCACTTAATGCCTCTTTTAGTTGCTTAATTATGTGCTCCTTAAATAGCCTAATAATTATATTGCCAAAGAGACTTTATGATCTGGTCGGATTACAAGACTTAAACTCTTCCACTGTCAAAAAGCGATAATAGCAATTAATGTAGACAAATCGTGGAGGATAAAGTAAATAATGATGGTTGCATAGTACAAGTTAATAGTTGACGCCTTGACGGTGGATATATAGGGGAGTGTATTATTCTACACCTACAAATTAAACCTAATAAGAACCAATAAAATTAGCCCCTAACAGGAATTAAAAAGGATTGGTTTAATTATTAATTGAAATTAATGGTTCATATTATTTTTATTTTAGTATTTTTTTTATTTTTCTTACTTTTCTACATCTACAAACCTAATAAGAGTCAATAAAGTTATGTCTCTAATGAGGAACTAAAAATTGTTGGTTTAATTATTAGTTGAAATGAAATGTTCATAGTATTTTTATTTTAGTATTTTTTTTCTCCTACTTTTCTACAAACCTAATAAGAGCCAATAACTTAGGTCCCTAATTGGAACTAAAAAATATTGGTTTAATTATTAGTTGAAATGAATGGTTCATATTATTTTTATTTTAGTATTATTATTATTTTTTCTACTTTAACCTCTATTATATCATTTACTTTTCATAAATACTCATGCACTCCATCAGTGTAAACTTTAGTAACGGAATATTCTGTTAACCATATTATTATTCTTTTAACTTACTCATTAATTTTCATAAGAAAGGTCTTAGGCTCAAACCCATTCCAATCAGAATTGACATAATTGTTGAACTTATACAATGAATATGTTAGAGCATATTAAAAAATACAAACATAAAATTTAACATGAACTTTGGTTAATTAATCAAAAATTCATTTCTGGCTGAAGTGGTAACAAGAGAAAGCAAGGATCACGCCTAACTTGTAAAATTAATAGGGTTTTGTGTTGCAAAAAATTATGCTTAGTACTTCCCAGTGAGGATGCTTCATATTTATGCCACATGCATGTCATATTATATTTATGGTAAAATTAATAGGACTTTTGCAACTATCCAATGAAAGAGGATGCTTCATATTTCTGTCACATGTCATATTTATGAATTCTTCAAATAACAATTTTGGGTACTATCCTCTAAATTGCTATTGCACCAATTAATACAACATTTCTATCACATGTCATATTTATGAATTTTTTGAAATATTTATTTTTATGGAAAAATTCGATAAGCTTACATTGATATACTTTAGGACTCAGAATACCTGATGTTACTTTGATAAATTCTAAAATACTAATTTAAAATAAACATTAGATATTGGACTATTCGCGCAATGTGCCTGTGGTAAATAGTGGTAACTAGTATTGTAATAGGAGGTAGTGACGGTGGAGCAGTGGAGGTAGTCCGTTAATAATATGCAAGTAAAATGATGGCTAAGCGACAAAATAGGCAAATAGGTAAAGATAGATAGATAAGCAAAGTGAAAATTTGCAAGCAATAATTATGTCAATTAGAAGTGAATTTATATGTGTGTTGTAAATTATAGCGTATTCTTGTGTGAATCTTGTAAAATTATATGATCATATACTCATAACAAAATAGAGAAGAAGAGAGAATAGCAAATTGAACTCCAAAATCAAGGAACCATTTTTATTAGATATATATACATATATAATAATGTGACAACTGTATCTAATCATGAAAGAGAAAAACTAGAATAATGGTCACAAATTATCTTTAAAAAAAATAATAATGGTCACAAATAAATATATCTCTTTATTTTTTTTTTGAGAAAATGACCGTTATAGTCCTCTATTTATGGTGAAACAATTGACTCAGCCCCTCATTCCCCTCAATTATTGGGGCATTATCCGTATTTTATCCCTCAATTATTATCTTGGTGGCAGATATATATAGTCCTCTAGTGACGAAATAAGTTAAATATCTTAATGATATATATTGTAATTGAAGGACTATATCTGTCATCGAGATAACAATTGAATGACTAAATTTGAATGCCCTAATAAATAGATCAGAGGACTGTGTCAACTATTTATCTATAATGGGGAGACTAATAACATCATTTTTCTTTTTTATTTAGAAAATTTAGAAAGCATTATTCTTTTATAATAAGTTGGAAAATAATGCAATTTGTATTAAAATTTATAAATTGATAAATAATTGATTCTGAATAGGATTCCATGTTTAAATAATAGAGTTTTAAAGGTTGGGACATGGACAACCTATCCAACTTTCTACCGTTGACGATAATTGATTGGTTTGCATGATGAAAATACATGGAGGGTGCATCTAGGTACAAGACATTGTTTAGTGAGTTTGACATATGATGTTTGGGTTGACAAATGCATAAATCAACAGTGGTGATGAGATACCTCTTCCATAAGTGGCAAAAAGAGGCAAAGTTGCACATCCATGATCTAAGTACAATTCTCACAAAAAGGACTAGGGGTGAGTCCCTTTTACCCATTTTAGAGCAATTCTAACAAACGTTTTTCGAGAGTTTTTTATTGTTGTGAAAGAAAGAGAAAGTGGAGAGTTTTTTATTGTTGTGAGAGAAAGAGAAAGTGGAGCAGATCAGAGTAGAAAGAATGTTGATGTTCATATATTAAAATCTTTGTTTTTGAAGAGTTCTACTACATGCACTCTCTATTTTTACTCCCTCACTTTTACTATCTGATGTGACAATTGATGGTTAGTTATTTCCATTCAGTAGATTCTAATGAAAATGCCAACATCAAAATTTTGTATTTGAACTGAGAGACTAATCAGTGTATAAACCGAATTGTTACAAGGTTCGAAAATCTTTAGACAAGTCTCCATATGCTTGATTTCTCCCCTAGCGAACAACATTTATGTGATTTTATCACAATTTATGTAATTTGCTTACATTTTCATTTAGAAAAACCTATTATTTAATGAAATTTCTAACACTACTAGTTTGCAACAACTCACAAGAAGCTTTATAGGGATTAAAAAAATTAATTTATCCTTTAAAAGTTAAGTGCATCAAGAGATGAATATGTTACAAACTAGACAAGCACGACTCAAGTTCGAAGATCTTTAACTAAGCCTCCATATGTTTGATTTTTCTCCAAGTAGGTTATGACAACTTATTGTGGAAAACATTGATATGAAATTCATTATTAATGAAATTTCTGACACTACAAAAACTCACAAAAAAACACTTTATATTTACACAAGGAGGAGATTATAGATCAAACTAATGACCTTAGATCGTTCGACCACGAGGTCATTGGCAAAAACACTACTAGAACACAATTCTATTCTAATGTTATAACTTCTAAGGGTGTCAAATATGGTCCTCTGTAACAATTGACAAATTGGTAAAAGCTATGGGGAGTGACAGACCATCCATATAACTGTTCAGGCTTGCAATGGAAGCAGATGAAGCCTCCCATGAATGAGGAACTGCATCATATATACTGGTCGGATCAGAACAAGCAACTCCCTGTTCTGCACACCACTTTGATATCAGACCCTTCAACAGCTTATTCGGTGTTATTGTCAGGTCGGGAAGCGTCTCCCCGGTCTTTGGACACGTGTTGTGGCCTGCGTCAAACCACCTCTGAATCCACATTCTCTCGTACGTTTCCCCGGAAGCAATCACGACAGGATCATACATCACCCTCGAAGATATGGGGCATTTGAACGCCGCATCAGGGGGGATTGGAATGTTCAATACGTTGGCCCGAGCAATGTCTGGTGCTGGAAAAAGATCGCGCTGCAGATTATTGTAGCCGTTCTCGGTGTTCTGTTCCAGGATTGCTTTCCCATACTTGCTCAGAAGGTCCAGCAAGAACAACAAAATCTTCTTCTTTTGACCGTCGCCTTCGCCGACGTTGTCCAGCAGCGTTTTGATGCATCGTTTCTCCATCAAGAGTGCATTCGGCGAGGTAATGTTTAGCCTCCACATCGCAACCTGAACAGACTCGAGTTCACTCTTTGCACACTGAAAAAGTAATTCTTTCACGACCTTAGCCGCCTCCTCCTCCGATGGTTCTAAGCTGAATCTCGCACCTCTAAGATCATCAACTAATTGAGCAACCTGGTATGACAGTTAATTAATGAGGTTAACGAACACCTAAAAACTATTCAACAATAGCAGAACAATTGCATGTGGTTCAACAAAAGTGAGCTAAACCTAACTAGAAACTTCAATGTGCTTTAAATAACTAGTAGGTGATGGTCTAATATCAATTCACGGTGAAACATAAGTAGATGTAACATAGGCAATTCGGGGGAGATGAATGGTTATAAAGAAACCGGGGAAAATATATCATCTTCAAAGAGGTACGAACCTCTGCTGCCAGCAATACGGGAACCATGTTTTGAATCTGGCTCAAGCTAACCTCCAGTAAGCTCCATGACTTTTGACACCTCAAGAGTATAACATCTCCTTTCAGAGCCTGCAAATGTAATAATAAAACGCTAAAACAACTATGCACTCTCAAAAGACTAAAATCGGCAGGATGGTTGAGAATTGGAAGGAAATTCGCTAAGCAGCACATATAAAATAACTGATTGACTCAAACAAGGGACCGCAAATGCCAACTCAACGACATCTAGAACGAGCTATTATTATAGGGCGTGATTTCTAACAATAACTATAATAAAATTAGTGATGCCTTCAAACATATTCTATGACGCATAGCAAGTAAGCCACTTGGACTAGTAAAATTTAAGGCTCGGTTAAACATACCAAGTAGAGTTTACTTGATTCACTGCACTGCTTAAGTATTGACTTCGCCTTCTCAATGGCTTTGTTCAATAAGCAAAGCGCCTCTATCCCTGATCTGCATCGAGGCCGGGATGCTTCGATTGCTGGAAGTATTTTTGAAGCTCTACTTACTGAGTTGATTAATTCTGTGCACATTAAGCGATGCACCTGTAATAAGTAATTGTAGGGATATCAGCTTGATTTAACAATCAGGTAATACAACTACTAAAATAGATAGAAAGAATTTGAATGGGATGATTTCAACATCATAATTATATCCCAAAGAAAAATTCATCCAAGAAAAAGAAAAGTTTTTTTTTCCCAGTTATACCCAAATAGTCAATTCAAACAATCAGTCTCAGAAGTAAGAGAGCTGCATATATATCGGGGTAACTCCAACCAAATTAGTCAGGCTGTTGACTTGGCCAAATAGGGTCACAAGGTGGAGTTTACCCGGTGCATGCTCTCGGGTAGTGACAGCAGGTTTTACTCTCATCCAAAAAAGAGAGGTGCATATCTACTAAATTTTCAGTCAAAATAGTGATTCTAGTCATTATAAATGGACATTACCAAGTTACCAACCATTAGAAACCCAAATTTGATTTACCATTAGAAATTCTCCCATTAAGTGAGAAATTTATTTAGGCAAACAAAGTGTATCTATACCAAAATACTCGAAATTTCATACAGGTTTCTAAGCAACAAAAATTGCCACTTTGGCCAAAAATTGAGTAGATTCCCAAATCCCAACCCACTCATAATCAGAGAACTGATTTTACTAAAGAATAATAATCTAAAAAAAAAAAAAAAAGAAAAACAGATCCTCACAGTTCATCCATCCATTATCACAAGTTTTGTACCTTAATGGAGTTAGGAGTTGGAAGTGCTTCAGTAACAACTGTCTTCATACTCAAAGGAAATGGAAACAGAAGAACTGATACCTTATCTGCAAAACATAAAAAACACTGCTATCATACATAGTATTGCTAGGGAAAACAAGAATTAACAGAAAGCTAAGCCAGTCAATTCTCTTCTGAAAGAACACTAAATTCTTAATTACCTAGCAAAAAGGTAGAGTTATGAAGACCACCAAATAACTACACTTCTGGAAACAGAAACCCAAACCCAATTCCCTTCTGGAACCACACCCACCTTTAAAAGCTGCAAGCTTTCCAGCAAACTTTCAGGATTTGAATAGAATAATTACAAATGACAACTTAATTCGTTCAACTTTCAAGAAAAACTCCTTCTTCTTCTTATTTTCTTTTCGGAACAAAGGAACCCGATTCTGAACAGTTTTCAACAGATGAGATTACAATTTCAAACACAAATCAACCTTATTGAGACCACAGAAGACCAAGGAATGATGGGTGCACGTACAAATGTACAAGCATTTACAGACAGCATTAAAGAGAAACCTAACCACCCAGTCACATCTTGGGCGGCACCCAGAGAAGATAGGGGGTATATGTATATGTAAACTGATCCTTGTGAGAGTGTGAGAACACAAAAGTGCGTGGCTGCGTGCTTAACGAATGAAAATTTGGAATCTCTCTTCAACAGAAACAGAACAGCCTTAGACGGGTCAGCAGTCAACACCATTGCGGACTTGCGGAGAAAGGAGGAGCCCAGTAATCATCCTAAAAACTCAACAAAATCCAAACCGGATTTGGTTACGTTTGGATATGTTCAGTTCTGATGAAAAATGTTTTGATTAATTATTTATTTATGTAATTATTTTACTTTTCAGTATATAGTATATGTGAAATTTTCATTAAAAATAATGTTTGAACCAAATTTATATATATATTTACTTTTCAGTATATAGTATATGTGAAATTTTCATTAAAAATAATGTTTGAACCAAATTTATATATATATTTACTTTTCAGTATATAGTATATGTGAAATTTTCATTAAAAATAATGTTTGAACCAAATTTATATATATATTTTTTAGTATTACTGACTCTACAGGCTCGAACCCACCCATTTCACGTGGGAATGCAATCAAGTGTCATTAGATCGCAAGATCTTGGCACCATATTTATATTTAAGTATATCATAACTAAAACAAATTAAATTGCCAAAGATCTAATGGTTTAGTGACATCCGGTTTACACTTTTACATGGATGGGAGTGGGTTTGAATCTCAGTGAAGTCAACTGTTGACAAATACTACATTGTAACAGAGTGAGTAGTACTAAAAAAAAAAAGTATTATTTTTTCATTATTGTTTGTATATTCCCAAATCTCAATTGAGGACATTAATATGTAAAAGAACATAGTTGAGTATTACGGAGTATTATTTTTCTTATAATATTATATATAACAATTAATTCTTTTTTGAAATGATATATATCAATTAATGAAAAGTGATATTGTTTTTAAATAGTTGAAATCCATCATTCAAACACAAATAAACTTCTAAACTTTTTTTATGAAATTTTTGCTCCATAGTTTCTAAACTTGTTTTACGAACTTTTTCTCTCCAACTTCTAAACTTTTGCTACCAACTTTTTTTCCTAAATACATGAACAAAGTAAAATTTTCATCTATTATCGTCAAAGTTTACTATATATTGTATAGTATTCATATAAATATATCCTTGTGTATGTATATTTTAATTTTTATTCTTTCTATGAAATTTTTATCCCATACCTTTAAACTTTCTCCACGAACTTTTTCCTCCTAAATACCTTAACAAAGTACATACTGCCAAGGACCTTGTGGTCCAGTGGCATCAAACCCTTCCCTATATACGGGAGGTGGTGGTTCTATGAACAGATACTGCATTGTAATAGAGTTAGTAATATTAAAAAAAAAAAAGTAAACTTTTTATCTACCACAATCAAATTTTACTGTACATTTCATAATATTAGTATAGATACTTGTATACTTTGATTTTTATTATTTTTAAGTTTATATTTGTAATTAATTTTTTTTAACAGAAGCCTATTGCAAACGCCAGGCTGCTATTCATAATAGCAATTTTGGACTGTGAATAATATAATATAGTAGCACTTTGTTGCCATTCGCAACCTCAAACTAATAACGAACTCTTTTGCTTGATGTCTAATAGTATATTCTGTATAATTGTGTGTGTATGTATATAATTTTTTTTATGCAATTAGTAAGTATATATTTTAAATATTTTATTTGAACAATTCTATTACTATAAATTTTAGTATTCAATATTGTTATGAATTTTTATATGAAAGAATTTTGTTTGTAAATGCTTATTAATACTATATAAGTAATTAGCATATAATGTCTTACCATACTATGGATACAAATATTAATGTTGAGAATGCTGATGTGGATGAATAACTATATGAATAATTTTATGATATATTATAACATTTTTTGCACCAAAATTATAAATAATAAGAATCGAATTGAAGTCATTGGAAGTTTATAAGAATGTATTCGATTTAAAATTTAATGAATTTTTAAAATAAAATTAAAAGGTGCATAAAAGATTAAAAGTCAATGAATAATTTCTATATAGACTTTTATAGACTAATACAAAGTTTACAAAAGTTTAGAACAACTCAATGGAAGTCAATAAAAGTTATTAGAATTTTTTATTTAGAAAGTGTTTAAAAATCTATAAAAGTCATGAGTAGAATTGCCAGTAAAAAATAAAAATAAATAAATTTAAAGAAGAACAAATACAAAATTAAAAATAATTTATACATATATTTAATAATAGATAATTAGATACAAATTAAAAGTTATCATTGCAAGTGATTATATAAACACATTTTTTTTATTAAAATTTTAACATTATAATTGACTCATATAAAATTTGTTGGTATATGGTAATAATTAAAGACTTTTGTCTTTCGTCCTTCTAGATAGATAGAGACTAATAATAAATTTTGATGAGGACATGGAATTCGGGGTCTATTCCATTGGAAAAGTCTTGGTCCAATCTTTTAAGCGGGGTGTTCATCTTTATGGATGAGGTCTTAGCCCAATAAGAGTAATGAAAATTTATTGGGCTAAGGAAAAAAAATCAAGAAGCTAAGCAAAATATTATAAGAGGTGTTGCGGTGTGGTTCAAACCCACAACTTCAAGCATAAGAGCATAAGTTCTAGACTACTAAGCCACTTAAGATCTTGTGTACTAGAGGACATGAAGACCCACTTATGCATGAGAGTGCATTGAAAACAAAGCAATGGGGGCGACACATGTGTGACTAAGAATGAAGGTTGTTCAATGCCGTCCATTTGTCAACTATCCGTGAGCCCTTCAACGTAACAATGTAAATATGGTGCCTTTTCTCCCCTTTAAAAACCATCCATGGACTCACCAAATCCCTTATGGTCCATCGGTCTGGTTATATATTGTATTATTTATTTATTATTTGTGCCGCCGTTTTAGATCAATATCTCGAGCTCTGTACGTATTATTTTTGGACTTAGAGTCCCGAACTAATAATACTACTATTTTCTATCCCGTTAATCCGTTATGTACCATTATACCCGGTTTAGAATAAACCCGATTTTAACAAAACCATCAAATTTAATGGTTGTTATTTCATTTTTTTTATTAATTTTTTCTCATTATATTCCAATTCTTCTTCTCTTCTCTCATTATATTCCTATTCTTTAAGGGTGGAATGACGTACCTATTTTTATTCTTTTTATCATTTTTTTTCTTTGTTTTTATCACTTATTCTTATAATCTCTCCAAAAGCAATAAATGTGGATGTGATTTGTGGTGTGCGTGCGGAACGTGCTAAACACGTCCCCTTGTCCGTATAATATATATATACACATACACATGGGGTAGTTAATTAGTTATAATCTATACTAGTAATAAAAACAAAATTTTCTATTGTAATTTCACGCGCAAAACATTCCTATACGATTAAGGTGTGCGCAATATTGTAAAATATGGTAATACAATTCATATTCGTACTAGAATTGTACATTAAAATCTGGTAATATAATTCCTACTAAATTATATTCTTTCATACTTTCATATTCGTAATATAATTGTAGATTAAAATTACTAATCGTAATAAAACAATACATATATTTCCCTACAATATAATCTATAATCTATACTATTAATAAAAACAAAATTCTCCATTTTAATTTCCCGCCCAAAACACTACTATACTATTAAGGTAATTTGCATAATATTATAAAATATGGTAATACAATTTTTATTCGTACTACAATTGTACATTAAAATATGGTAATACAATTCATAATACAATATATTTTTTCCTACATTCTTATTTGTAATACAACTATAGATAAAAATTACCCAAATAGCAATAATACAATAAATATAATTCGTAATCTATGCTATTGGTAAAAACAAAATTCTCCATTTTAACTTTCTGTCCAAAACACTACTATATCATTAAGGTTTGCATAATATTGTAAAATATGGTATTATTTTTGTATATTTTCTTATGAAATTATTATAATATGTATTATTTTAATTGGATTTATTATTATATTAATTATTTTTTAGATTTATAACTTTAGCTTAAAAAGTTAGATTAATCGGTTAACTGACCGATTAACTAAAAAAAAAAAACCTCGGTTCGGTTAATTTGGTAATAACAAGTTCAATTCGGTTAACATCTAAAGTTTTAAAATTTTTTGTTAAAACGGTTCAGTTAACCGATTGAACACCCATTTGTTAATTAAGCTAATAATTACATGAATATTAGTATAATTACAATTAATTAATTTAGTTGTGGAGGAGGAGGGAAAAAGTAAAGGCGATATGTTGAAATGGAATATACTTAGGTATAAACGTATAACTGCACAAATATTAGTATAATTGTCTAATAATTATTACGATAATTAAGCTAAACATGAGTCGTTGGATTTATTTTAATAATAATTACAATTACATAAATCATATTACATATCAATTTTTAAAGATAATTGCGGACAAACGAGTCATATTTCAATTAATTGAGTGATACTTTTGCAATAATCTTATAATCAAATACATGTACACTTTCAAATATTAGAATTGTTTATAATTTCATCTTTAATTTTATTATCTAAATATATAATAAGAATTTTACCCTTGCATCGTACGGATAATTGGACAATTATTTGCTCAAAGTCAAACAAAATAACATCAGAAAATATAATTGATCCAATCCATTCATTTCATCAATTGCACTATATAATTGGACAATTCGTTGTTATAATTTATATAATTGTATATCGATTTAAATATTTTTAAAATATTATAACAAATTCATTCCGTGTGTCCCTTGCGCCAAAATACTAGTATTTAAAAACATGAAATTCTTCGTCAAGGTTGATGTATGCGTTTTGTTTTCCTACGTGTAAATGAAATGAAAGGAATTGAGAAAAAGAATTATTTGAAGAAGTAGCTAGCGCGTTAAAATGAATCTTGAAAGCGAAATGGATGATCTCATGAGTCACGACATCCAAATTCCAAAGACTATAGGCTATAGCAGTCGACGTCTCCTAATGTATAATTAATTTGACGTCCTTTTAATCACCATCATGTTTGGTTCACCAAATTCATATAGAGATAATAATATTTTAAACATTTTCTATAATAATCTTTTATTTTCTAGTATCTTTTTTAAAAACAAAATTGAGAAATACATTTTAATAATCTTACACTTTTTCTTTGAATTGGTGAAAAATATGAAAAATGCACTGTCTTTATATACTTGAAAATATATAAAAAGTGTCAAAATTAGGTTATGTTGCATGCATGAAAACTCTCCAAAGTTAGTGTTTTCAGGTTTTAAAAACATTTTCTCCTACATATTTAAAGAAACTTCAAAGAACATTTCATAAATATTTCTCTAATTTATAAAGATAATTTTAAAAATGCATTTGTAATTAAAAAATTAATAAACAAGTAATATTTATGCATATTTAAAGAAAGATATTTATTTATAAATACATAATTGACGGGAAATTCTCATAAAAAAACATAGCGAAATATTGTGTTTCAAGCCTGTTAAAAATGACGAGAAAATCACCGTAAAAAAAAAAGAAGGAACAAAGTGCCGCACTATGAAAGTATAAATCGGCCGGCGGGGAATCGCAAAGAACCCTAATATTCATTTTTTTTTTCATTTTTCTCATATTTCGTATCTTGCATTTTCCATTTTCCATACTCATGCAACCTAGAAGCTCGACAAATGTATTGTTATATTTCTCTATAGTTTTGTAATGGGAGAAATCGAGAATAATAATAATATTTCATATCTTGGCTGATTTAATTTCATAAATGAATAATAATAATAATAATAATAATAATAATAATAATAATAATAATAATAATAATAATAATAATAATAATGGCCGAAATTGACCATTTTCTTGGATACATTTTCTGTCTATTTCACATACATTTAATATGCCGTAGAGAAAAAGTAACGACAATTTTTTTGAAATAAAAAAGTAACGACAATTTTGAAAAGTAAAAAAGAATATAAAAGAAAAGAAAAAGTTGTTTGGGAGTATGCTATTTGAAGCATTGTGTTATTTGAAGTAAAACGTGGCATGTACAAGAAGACTAGAACAGTCAAAAGTCTACGAACTACTTATTAAATGTGGACTTCAAATAGTTCGTAGACTTTGGACTTCTTTAGAAAAGGAAGTAAAAGAAACATTTTATAAATATTTAAATTCAATTACACCTTATCAACACATAAGATTATTATTTTTAAATAAAAAATAAAAACTGAAACACAAATAGTATCTATTATTTTGCCACATCTTGAAGTAATTATTTTGTAACGATCGAATATGCATGATTAAGCATATTTATTGAGAAGTAGACTATTTTTTTTTAGTAGGACAGTTGAACGGAAGATTTAAGACTACTGCATAATCCATACCCAAAGCCAATAATCGAACTATGGCGTTTGCTTAAGGATGAATGAATCCCGACCCTTCCACTCAACCACACTTCCTACGTTAAGAGGCAAATTAACTATTAATGTACTGGTTTGATGAGTCATAAACAAGGTTGGGCCTGCTTTTTAGGTGGGATACAAAAAGATGCCGGTTTTGAAAAGGTAACAAAGATGGGCAAAGTACTTTCATGGAATGCATGTTTGCTTAAAAACAAATGCATTCTGCGAATGCATGTTAGCTTTTCTTTTAAAAAAATAGTTTAAAGGTATAAAATGAGTGTAGGATACGTGTATGTGTACAGTATTATAGTTTAAATGAAAAAAGGAAAAAAAGATGTCATATATATGTATAAGGAGAAAAAAATAGTATTGTCCTCATTAAATGATTGTTAGTTAATTAGAATGTACCGCGGTGGGCGGCGACAAGTTCGGCGGCAGGGCATATTTATTATTTTGTATTTACATACGGTATTCTTTTCGTATTCTCTAAGTACAATGTACAGTATTTTAATTTGTAACAAATATTATAAAAGATAACAATGCATTCTGAAGATGCATGTTCAAAAGAGTAAACATGCATCCTACAATGTAGTATTGCCCATATTTGTATCCCAATTATTTCCGTCCTATTTTTGTATCCCACCTAAAGAGTAGGCCCAACTGGCGAAACCACCCCTGGTTTGATGGCTTGGATTTATTCACTCCTTACCTTTGGGCTACAACTCTTTCATAACTCTGCCCAACGGTATAAAATCTTTACTCTTTTCAAATTTTGATGGATAAAAATGGTTTAGATATATTTAATTTTCACATGTTCTGTTTTCATGGTAAGAGAAAAAAATAGCCATAATATTATTAGAAGTTTCTCTAATACCATTTAATAATTCAATATGTTTTTAAAGAGAGGGAATAAGAGTCATTTTTGTAGCATGTTAGCCTTTAATTTTATTCGAGAGTATGTATTGAGTAAAGAGAGGTAAATCAAGTAAGAATAGAACTCGTAACCCTTTACCCCAAGAAAATAATGAAT